>JAECUM010009555.1:0-39618 GCA_016617855.1 Megalonaias nervosa | reverse complement strand
GGCGGGTATATATATATATATATATATATATATATATATATATATATATATATATATATATAAAATCCGCAGTTTTCAGACGACGACCATTACATATTGCATCAACAGTGCGTACTGATCGATATAATACGTGGATATAAATGGTTTTATTGATTAACGGTCGCCATGTACTATCGATTTTCCGCCTTGTTGCTCACAACCTAACTCATAGTGTAAGTTTTAATGGTGCAGTAGAACACGCAATCATCGAAAACTCACTTAGCTACAATAAAACCGGTCTGAAATTAATTTGAGAGCTTTTTTCAATAAAAAGTCTGCTTAGTGTCGTAAAAAGATCCCCTCCCGCTTTGTGAAAGTGGTAACGGGATAAGTTTTGGACTGATTTATAATTTAATTTTGATTTATTGCAGTATTTCAGTTCGTAACAAAGAAAAAAAATCAGACAAGAAGCATTATTTCGCTTCTATTACATTACAAAGAATCAATTATCAATAATGCAACAACGTGTTCAGTCAGCTATTGGTCTGTACCCTTTATACACTCCATATATCGGAGTGCTTTTTACAGTATACTAATATTAATTATAAATTTTCCCCAGAATTAAGATTTTTTAAAAAAAAATGTGACCATTGTCATGTTACGGTGAGTGAGTTTCTTAGTGCAGCTTGTTTCGGGGGAAACACCAAGTAGGAATTCATGGTAATATATTGTGTTAGCAGTCTACACCATTTAATTTTTCATATTCAGTCGTGTTGTAAGTAGGCAAAACTCGGCTGTATTAAATCGGATTTTAAGATAAAAGAATTTATTTTCACAGCGACTGGACCGCTCCGGTGGCTTAGTGGTTAGAACGTCCGCCTCGGATCCGGGAGGTCGCGGGTTAGAACCCCGGCCGAGTCATACCAAAGATTTACATTAAAAAAAATGGTACTAACAGTTGCCTTGCTTGGCGCTCAGCATTAGGAGTTGGTGTTAGGACTGGTCGGCCTGGTGTCAGGATAATGTGACTGGGTGGGACAGCATGCTACATGTCTGCAGCCTGATGCCCCAGTGCTAGACATTACTAAAAACTGTCACACTGCAGACATCGTAGCGATATGACTGAAAAATTGTTAAAGCTACGTTAAAAACCCAAATCACACATCACACACTCACAGCGAATGTTTTCGACATAGAGTGATTAATGGTGTATCCACCTGACGCGCTCACAACTTGTATTCCTTTCTCCCTTCCATTATTTCTCATTTCACAGCGTCATATATTTCTCTTGATTTTCATTTGTTTGTTTGTTGTTTTTTTTGTGTGTGTTTGTTTGTTTCTTAGCTCTCCTTGTCATAGTTTAGAAAAGTGTATGGTCTGGTCTGCAGTTTTCATTCCATCCTTTCGTAAGCAAAACATTGCCATGGAAACACCTTCATCTCTTGGTCTAGTTGGTCCAAAATGAAAATGGTGCCGCTTGCGCATCTAATATGTCCGCCACATCCGTCATTTTGAAAATATTGTTATTTGCTACTCCTTCTCATATGAGGTTTGCCCTAAAAGACATCTTATGATGTCTAGTTAGTCATAAATAAAAATGTTGGCGAACTGCCGCCAATATGGCGGCCAAGGCAGCCAATGTGAAAGTCTTGTTATCGCTGCTCCTCCTACATGGATAGTCAACTCAATACGAGATGTCACTAAAAGATTTGGTATGACGTCTAGTTAATCCTAAATGAAAATGATACAAGTCGTACATCCAGTATGGCTGCTACGACGGCTGTCTTGGAGATCACAACCACTAAATGGATGATCATTATGACATGGGGATTTCACCAAAAGACTTCCAGTGATGTCAACTTTTTTTTCCTTCTAAATGAATACGACGCGAATCTGACAGTATACCCAATATCGCAGTTAATTTGAAAATCTTGTTATAACTGAAGAATATCAGAGGTAGTTTAAAAAACAATCGGCAGTTAAAAGGAAGAAATGGTCTTATCTTGAATTGCTGCGAAAAGAATTCGCCCCATAGAGCGTCAGTTCCTTTTTTTTCTTGAGAGAGAGAGAGAGAGAGAGAGAGAGAGAGAGAGCGCATTTAATACAGATCTCTTTCAAGATGTTGGATTGCAGCCATGTTACAAAAGTAGGGTAAGAACTGTAAACAGTTCTTACCATTCTTTTGTAACATTTTTACCGCCGCACTTTGAAACAGTATTCATATTAATGTAAAAATTTTCGAAAGTATAGTTGGATTTATTTTCTTTGGAAAATGAATGGATATATGTCTGAAAGTTAACAGAATTTTGCGGACGCCAATCGTAAGACTAAAAGCTATTTTCGCACAGGTCTCAAAAGATACCGAATTGAGAATATTCATCATTGTCCTCAAGAAGAAGAAGAAGAAGACAGTAAGTCTTTATGTTTAGATACAAAGACAGGAAAACTAACGAGGACAAATCGGCGACGGAGATTATGGTGATGGCTGACGTTCAAAGTGACAAGGGTTGCATGCAAACAAAAGAGAATTCGTCGGTCGCCAAAGTGGTTAGAGCGTCCGCCTCGGATACGGGAGGTCGCGGGTTTGAACACCGGCCGAGTTATACCAAAGACTTATGAAAATGGTACTTGCAGCTGCCTCGCTTGGTTAATGTTAGGACTGGTTGGCCTGGTGTCATAATAATGTGACTGGGTGGGACATGATGCTGTATGTCAATGTCATGATGCCCCAGTGCTAGACATACGTATAAACTGCCACATTGCAGACATCGTAGCGATATGACTGAAAAGTTTTAAAGCTACTTTAAAAATCTAAATCGCACACGCGCGCGCGCGCGCGCAAACGAAAGATTAATCTATTAAATGTTCCTGGGCGAGAATTGCTGGAACTGTAAGCTAAATTATATGGAATGGGAAGTGATGAATGGGGAGAGAACTTGTGATTCGCACGATCGACGGAAATAAAGTGGTTAGTTGTGTTCGGTTTAACGCCATATTTCAGTACATGATAGGCTCACATACCCGTTTGGACAGGGGTGATACGTGTGAGTGATTTGTATAGGTCTTAAAAGAAAATGCGACATGCCCATTGTTTATGCAAGACTTAACGGCATCACAGATTTAAATATCAAGCATTGATTATGCACTTTTACTTGTCCCAGTTTCTCACATGGCCAAACTCGGAAACTAGTTTTTATGTCATAACTTGTGCACTCTACATTAGTTGTGTTTGAGGTTGTGTTGGGTGGGGATTAATTTACTTAAAATTGATAGTATATCATATGAAGGGTGTAGTCTCTCGGCACACTTTTAAAAAGAGCATTGTCTCCCGTCCAACAACCTTTGGTTTTAACTACGAGTTTGCAGGTACAGGGGCATCAGTTCACCCAGTGTATAAAATTATCAGTCGAGGAGTAAATGTCTCATGCAAAGATAGGTTTCATTTTCAAATATAATAATGTCATGGCATATTACCCAGTTGGGAAAAAAATAATGTCAGTAGAAAAAGCGAAGACAATCGACAAGGGTCTCATTTTCCTGAAACTTTGCATTTTTACAAAGCTTTGAGTAGAAATATGAATGACAACTGGAATAAAATTGATATTAATGGTGTTGTCGTTATTGTCTAATGGAAACTGCACAGAATTTGAGGCGATGTTGTTTGTGTTAAGTCTGGTAAATAAATAAAATCCTTTCACTGTCAAAACCAGGGAATAATTGCTAATTAGGAATTTATCTGGTCGGAACTATAGTATTAGATGTTTACACTACATTAATTGATTTTTAATTGCCTCTAGACTGGAACTATAACCGCCAGCGGATTTGGAAAGGATTCCGTTTACCAAGTCGTTCGTGTCTGTGCGTTCGTTTCGTCATATTTTCATAAAGTCTGACTATAATATTACTTATCGTTTCTGTTTAAGATAGAGGCACGAAACTTGGTACATCCACATATCTCTACTAGCTGACGCGGTAGTTATCATAGTTTGGGTCATATTTTCAAAGTCAAGGTCAAAAAGCAAAAGTTCTGACAGTATTGCTTTTCCTTTTAGATTTGTCTGCAGCGATATAAACCTCTTTTTCATTTTTGACGCCATTGCAGCATCAATACCTGCAACTCGATACTGCATGAGCGTGCGCTTTTAATATTTTTGAGTTACCTCGAAACTACAGTGTATGTGACCTTGCATTTTTGGGTATCCTCGCAACCTTAATGTATTGGATTTGAGGTCATATTGTGTTTTTATTATTTTTACATCTGCTGGTAATGTACCATAATAGCTTATGGGATAGCTTCTTGTCCGTCGTCTATAGAAGATCGTTATAGCTATTTCTTATACACTACGCGAGATATTTGAAAAAGGTCCGAATATTTATTAAACGTTTGTACTTTTTGAACCTGTTAGTATTTAATGCCGATCAATAGAGAAAGTAAGATTTTATAAAATGATCCGCATCTGCACAATATATAGATATATTCGTGTGATGTAACATAGATAAATGACAGTGATGTGAAACTTTCCGACAAGAAGAAACAATTCTGCTGCAGAGCAAAGAGCTTACTCTAATATCCGAACTCTCATAGCGTACTCTAACTGACATTAGGCCTAAAGCGGACACGGATGAAGTTTACGGAGGTAATTATGCGTCACATCCAGCAGTTTTGTGGTGGTTTCGTTGTTTAATAGTTTATAGCAAATACATGGAAGATGACCCTCGTTCTGGAAGACAGTTGTCTTTGATAGGTGCTTAGGAAATGACTGCTGGCTGTTGATGAAGATACTCGATATACAATGGATGATATTTCTGAGATCACAGGCAATTACAATTAGTCCGCTGTTTTAATATCTACAAGACTGTTGGAAGCTCAGATTGGTTTGTACAAGATGGGTCCTGCATTTGCTGATGTCTGATTAAAGCCAGAATTGGGTTGAAATTGTCAAACAGGTCTTAAGCACCAAACGATTTTTGGCAAATTTCCTATGTCGGAGATTACGACATTCGTTTGGAAGTGCTATTTTCCAATGAATGAACAAGATACGTAAAGATGAATAAAAAATACCATTTAGTCATTCGATAATTAGACTGAGCAAACGTGTACAGTTGCATGGAAAATATTTTGAGGGAATGCACTGACGTACTTTTTAAAATTGAAGAATTTTCTTGTACAGCGGAATAATATTCATAACTTTTTTAAATAACCCACTTAGTTTGAGGATTGCCATGAAACTTTTTACGTTCATTCTATGTTCTTGTTTAGCCTATGTAAAAATGGTGCCTAACTGATCACCATTATGGCCGCCTTGAAAATCGTGTTATAGCAGTTCTTCCTGGATTGATGGTGATGTGCACCAAACTACTGCTTATGATGTCTGAAACTCTTGCTATTGCTCCTACTCCTAAACAGACCGCTCCGGTGGCCTAGTGGTTAGAGCGTCCGCCTCGGATGCGGGAGGTCGTGGGTTCGATCCCCGGCCTAGTCATACCAAAGACTTACAAAAATGGTACTAACAGCTGCCTCGCTTGGCGCTCAGCATTAAGAGGTTAGTGTTAGGACTGGTCGGCCTGGTGTCAGGATAATGTGACTGGGTGGGACATCATGCTACACGTCTGCGGCATAATGTCCCAATGCTAGACATCACTATAAACTGCTACACTGCAGACATCGTAGCAATGTGACTGAAAAATTGTTAAAAGCTACGTTAAAAATCCAAATCACACACACACGCACCTACTCCAAAACTTAAAGTTGTGCATACATGGGGTTCACCAGAAGAATTTGTAATGTGATAGGATGGATTTAACTGAAATATTGAAAATTTCATTATCGATTCTCATCCAGACTGGATAGTCGTATTAGCCACAGCTATGGCAATCTTTGAAATCTTGTTGTCACTACTCCTCCTCAGTTGATGGTCATGGTGACATAGGATTTTAACTAGGACTTAATTATGATGTCCAGTTGGTCAGAAATGAAAATGATGTTGATCTTGCATCCATTATGGCCAGCACAGCTTTCTTTCCTATAGTGCTTGCAGTTATTTTTAGTTACATAATTTAAACATTATTGTTAATTGGCCACTTAGAGCCAGTATTGTGTTGATATGCCATTAAACATCCATCCATACACATGCATGCATGCACACACACACACACAAATTGCTTATAAGACTTGAGTGAGATATATGCATGACAGTTTTGATGGCATTGCTATTGCTAATCCTGTAGATTTGAACTTGATGTTTTCTTTGTTTTCACATGCTGCTCATTTCTCAGTTACCTGTAAAGTCATGAGAAGTGACTATATTTAGTTTGCTGAGTACTTCTCACCACTGACAAATAACTTAAAATGATGTGACATGGATTTGGATACTGAGGTAAGTTACTTATTTGCATTTATTTCCGTCATGAAACTTAATTTATGTGTTTTACCATTATTACTGCAAGTTACCATTAGGAAAAGTTGTTTACACAGACCTACTTTTAACATTGCATTGTTTTATGCTACATTTATTTCAGTGAGACTAGTGCACATGTTTTGGAATGCTTTTCCCCTCAGCATGAGCAAAAACAGTTCACAGTGCCTTACTTTTAGTTTTTTTTTTGTTTGTTTGTGCATTTTGGTTGATTTTTCATAAATCATCGCATTTGTAGTGATGAAACATGTGTGCATGCATCCATTGGAATAATACTCATCCTATGGCACCTTATGATCCTATGATTCAGTGATTATGTTAGAATCAATACAAGATGTATTAGTTAGATATACTCAAGCAGCACACACTTGACCTTTGATTTCTTTGTTACAATCCCCCAAATAATCCTTTTTTGTGGTTACATACTATATTCCTGTTACTTGTATGGCTGAGATGCTTTTTGTTGATTTCACATGTAATCAGTAGCATGGCAACTGCCCAAGCAAACTACAGGTGGGTAGGGGCAAGGTACAATGAGTACCCAAAATGCCATTGAACAACTATTTCTTTTGGGATGGGACCCCAGAATTAAGTTTTGGGGTGGGGTGGTGGTGGGGTGTGACAAAATTTCTTGCTGTGCCACTGCATAGAATAATAGACATTTCTTGTCTCCCCCATTATTATGGTGAAACAAAGCATTTAAGCCAATAAAAATGGAGTAGTTTTACATAGCAGTTAGTTGATATTGAAATACTGAATTCTTCAATGAGATAACCAAAGTAATGAAAAACAAACTAAATAAAGCAAATGCGAAAGATTCATTCTTATTTCCTTACAGAAGATAAAGAAAACCCATGGACCAGATTTTGAGACGCCAGGGTCAAAGAGAGCCAGATCTCAGTCACAGTTAGAGGATGGGGCAAAATGTGACTATTGTCTTCTCACAGCAGAGTGTAACAGCAAAGGAAAGCCAGAGGGTCTACTTACCTGCACTGACTGCAATGCTAAAGGTTAATTTTTCATGGCTTAACAAATAGAAGTTTTCCCCAAGCCTACCAGTCACATATAAAGTTGGAATTTGTTCTCATTTTCCATGGCATCAAGCAGCTAAGAGTACGAGACTCTAGAGGTTGAAAATTCACTTGTGCAACTCTGCATGTTTGGCATTCCTTATTCAGACCTTTATCTCAATTTCAAAATGATTATTCATGTGTTGTTTGTTATTTGTGTTTTTGTTTGTTTGCATATTGGTTGGTTGAATTGTATCATCTGTGTTTAAGCGAATGTATTGGAAGGTGTGAAGCTTCATCCACTTCCCTAGAACTTCAAAGAATAAAGTCGATTCTTTTGATATAAAGTGTTACACTGACAGTATTTTTGAGACCACCCACAAAATGAGACATCTCAGATGAAGCACATGTATGGTCATTCATATTAGGCAAGTAAAAAAAATATGTTTCTGGTAACAAGACCAAAAACCTGCTGATCCTGCTGAAAGTTTCTAATTGTGTATATGGTATAAAATAACCAAACACAGTGGCATTTACTGAGACATATTCAGAACTCAGCCTTGTCCATGATCTGCAAGTTGACAGCTGACATCTGTTAAAATGTGTGTGTAATTAAATATCAGGCCAATCCTTGCACTTTTTAATGCCTTTCATATTGATGCTGATGGTTTAGACGAAAGAAGAAGGCTCCATATTCGCATGTATGGTTGTTTTCTCATATAAAAATTTTGTGTATTATTTTAGATTTTTTTATTGTAGTCCTTGCTCTCCTTCTGTCTACCATCTCATGGATTGCCAGGTTAGAAAACATGTATATAAAGGTCATCTGTCCATAAGGGATTGCCAGGTTAGAAGACATGTATATAAAGGTCATCGGTCCATAAGGGTAAATTTTGGTTAGATTCCATGGTGACTTTATGCAGGTTTGACTGAAGGGAAAAATAATTTGAAAACTAATGGTAAGGCAGTGTACTCTGTGGCTTACATGGTCAGCATAATATTGAGGGAGTAATTTGTATTAGATGAATCTTTCTCATCCATGTGACAGAAAAATCTAGCTGTTTTGCTGACCTTAGTTTTCTCATCTCTGTTTGGTTGTCTCAGTCGGATCATCTCAGTCATGGTGTCCATGTGCTAGGAACTACTTTTAAAAAATAGAAACCCTTGTTATTTGCTGTGCCTGATGGATTTGTTATCAAATCAGACAATTGTTACGTGACTAGGCTCGTACAAAGTAACAAAGAAAAGAGTGGAGCCAACAAGCTTTGTAAATTTAACAAAATAATTTATTTCCCTAGAAAACAAGGTAAAAATATGAAAAAGGACTTACGGTTTGTGAATATATTCCAAAAATTAATCCTAGAATTTAAAAATGTAAGTCCTATCACTAAAAGTTCTAATTGAATCCAAGTTCAAATCTTGATGAAGTTCCAAGATGGAAGGCGATGATGTCCTCTATAACCAGTTTTGTGCTGATGTGTCAGCAGTTCCTTGTTGAGTCACCAAGAATATAATTCCGGCTTTAGAATTCAGAAAAATTTTAGTAAATGTCTTTGTCCAGGAATTTCAGTGAACACACGTAAAGTCTCCAGGAAAATAAATTATTTTAAATAAATAAAACTCAATTCAAATGGCAACAACAGCCTGAAGGTATGATTTACAACTGAGTCAAAAAACACTGAGATCTCAGTATTAAACCCAATTAAGAACGCAATTTTCAGACCCGCGTGATGGGTCACGTGGTCACTTATTTCGAACAGCGCAGTAAAATAATATGGCAATTAGTACATAGGCTACTTACAGGTTCGATTGCACTGAACGACTCTTACTATAAGATTCAATAATAAAAATTTTTTTAAAAAAGGTTGTTTACAACAGAGTTAACCCAAACCAAGAATGACCTTGATTATGACCAATGATTTTCACTCTGTGTTTACAAATTCACTATCAAGGTCAGGAGCTAGGTCAGCTAAAAATACAATGTAGCAACAAACTGCATTTTTATCAAGTCAAAACAGAACACTGAATTTTCCGAAAAAATTCTCAAATCCAGTGAATAAAGTTATTACAATAGCATGTAATGAAATAAAACTAAAATAAAAGAGAATTTGAAACTAACACGCAATTAAATTACATATACATAACACAACAAAAACAGATATATAACAAAAGAAATTCATCCATAAAGCAACTTAAGGCCTCTCCAATGTTGATAACACACCATACAAAACATTTTGAGAGACAGACACATACACGCACAAAAGTCGAGCTGTTTGGTATTTTTCTGGAATTTTATCCTATCTGTAACTCAAAACAAAATATTTTCAGATCAGCACCATTAAATGTAGCTTAAAAGTACCTACCGGTAATTGGTTTTAAATACTTTCTGTGAAATGAATTATATACTTTAAGATACATTTAAAGACACTGACCAGAAAATTACATAGCTACAGATAGGATAAAATGTGTGATGCTGTGTGGAACGAAGTATAACAGAAAAACTATTCCTGTCACACAGACTATACACATCACTGGCTACAAAAATCCAAACTCTCAAGAGCTATCAAACTTTGTTAAACACTCCCAACCAACCACAGTTGAATCATACATTGTAAACAAATGCAAAATCCTGCACTTACCAATCAAAGTGGTTAATTCATCCACATGCAGTTCCACAAGATTTCCATGTAGCATAACATCTTATCACACTAGTAATTGCAACACTTGCCTATTTCTTGGACAGAAATATAAATTTCCAAGAAACTCCTGAATTAGAAATCTCATCTGTCCCTTCACACTTCATTAGAACTGTACCCAGGTATTGTACTGTATCATGTTCTTGCCTGCTATAGAACTTTTTCCAAATTAAAACTGATGGAAGTTACAAGTTATCAGTATAATAGATATTAATTATTTATTGTTATTTTCAAGTGACATCAGTCGATTAAAAGTGATAATACAGGAATAATATTAATTGGTTTTGTGTTTCTATTTTCTCATGCGATGAACTTGTTTACTTAGAGACGACAGGTCACCCCATTACCCTCATTAACATACTCATATTAATGCAGAGTATTTTGAAAACTATAGCAGATGGCTTGTGGAATACTTCCAACACATAACAATTGTAACTTTTTTCTTTATTTCTTTTTCTTTTCTAAGAGTGGCATGTATAACTAGATTCTACTTAGATAATTATTCTGATTTCATAAAAGAGTACAAAACCTGATGACCTTTATATACAGTGAGAGGCAATAATAGTACCCGATGAATACTGTGTTTTGAATCAGCTATCCATATAGCAAAAGTGCAGGGTTATTTTAATTTAAATGGATAAATATGGGTGAAACAAATAATCTATGTGGTGTTTGTACCAAGACAAAAAAAGTAACCCCATGACTGGATTTCCTTGTCTTTGTGCAAACACCAGCACCAGTTATCTATTGCAAATGTAATTCAAGAAATATTAAATAAAACTGATACAGCATGATATTGTTGATGCCATGTAATAAATGTGTTTACTTGATTCCTTTACAGCACACCCATCATGTATGGACTATACAGAGGAACTGGCTCAAAGAGCATTGAATTCTCCCTGGCAGTGTATTGACTGTAAGACATGTTACATTTGTGCAGACTCGGAGGATCCGGTAAGTAACTGATGAAAAAGAAAGATTGCATTTCAATAACAGTTATATGGATGAATTTAGAAAAATAATTAGGATTTTAAGTTTTGAATCCGTGTTAAAATATTTGACATACATAGCTTTGAAAACTGCTTTTATACATGAAATTTCAGATTTTTGTGATGAGATGAAACTACTGACAAATTTATAATTGACAGCAGGTTGGTGGAATGCTGCCCCTTTATGATAACACTGCTCATGAGTTTTGTACATGCCTTGTAAATTGAAAACTCACTGAGTTAATTGTTCCTCCCCATTGAAAATATTTATTTTCTGTTGCATTGTCCCCTCCTGCATCTAATAACAATATTTCACTTTAACAATACAAATTTAGAGTCCCTTGGGTATTGTTACATCTGGGGTTTATGACAATAATAATACTGTAATCAAGTATAAGCTCATTTGCGTATAAATTGACCCCCCACCAAAAAAAACCAATAGCTAACAACATCAAAAAGTGCATGTAAGCTAAGTCCAAGACAACATCACAAGACGTGCCCAGTAAGTTCTAGATGCATCTATTTAGACAAAACACATTACTAAAATCAAGCCTAATGAAAATGAGTGTATGAGCATTAATTTATATGTTGAAGTATTTTTGATTTGCATTAGTTGAATGAGCAGTCCTTTCTGAGTTGAATAATAAACTTCTGAAATGATCTGATTTTGTTTTCTTTCAAGTCTTTTGGTAGCTTTTGTCCGATCTTCTTTCATTGCATGAGACAGAAACCATGCCGGTTCATAAAACATGAACACTAACTGGCTGATGCAACAGATTTTGATGAATCTGCCCACATGTATTTGTCATCTTTCACCATTTCCATAGCATGCAGATGAATTGCAGTTCTTGTGGCAATGTTTCTCCTTAAATATGTTCCACAATTTCATTATGTTAGGAATATTAGCCTGCTACCTCGTGAATCCAACCCTACTAAAAGACAATAATCATCTTATCCTGTCTATTTTGATTAGACAAAGGACAGTAACCCATACCCATTACCTCATCTTGATACCACCAGGTGTCGCTAGTTTTTAGCTTTGCTGTTGTACAGAGCACACACCATACAGTTATCCTCCAACAACCCAGCCGTTTTTGTATTCCTATGGGCCCATCCAAAATTCATTTTGGATTTATTGTGTAGATTTATCGATTTACTGCAGTTGTATGCATTATTTTGCAATTTCTGCCAATTTTTAAGTAATTTGTCACTTTTTGGGATTTCATCTTGTACAACCACCATCCCACTACACTATCGTTGACTTTATACAAGGTCATTCTAAGATAGTGTACCTTAGACTTTATTCACTTACTCCATCCATTACATTACTCTTATTAGCAAAATTCTGAAGTACTGCTTGATAATTATGCTTAGTTTATTTGAAATTTTTGCTGTTTTGATAGAATTATGGTTTTATTATTAACTGAGTATTGTGCATAGGTTTATAACAGAGCCATAGGTTTCTGATATGACACATTCACTGCTCTGTTATGACTGTCTTTAGCAACCTAGTAATTTCAACACATTACTAGTTTCTGCTTTAGTGGGGTTTTTTCTGTCATTTCAGCAGAATGTCAATTTAAATGATTACATGCAACTTTAGAGCATGGAAGTGTACAATTACTCTTGTTTTGTTTATCCTATGTATACACAGTTTCTGATATGCAGCATCTAATACACAGCGAAAGTCTGGGCTAAGCCTTCCGTTTTATGTAATTAGTCATATACAGTGGGACCCCGCTATAACACGGTAGTTGGGAGACATAGAACCCAACTGTGTTATGAACCGAACCATGTTGTAAGCAACCATGTACAGTACCAACAAATTTGCAGGGTTAGTAGGGTGGGTGGGGGTGGTAATGAAAACAGGTGCAGAAACGTGTGCTTCATTGGCATAATTACCATTTTAAATCGATGTATATTAAATGAGAAAACACCTGCAGTGATAACAGAGATTGCATATATAATATATTTCTTTATTCGTAGAACCACGCATTGGTACATACACGTGTATAGTTTATATATACATATGTAATCTATAGCATAAATAGAGTATCAACACCGTGTACTCACCTGTGAATCGAATCACATACATTGAATCCACAATACAAGTATTTCCATCGAAAATATCCGCACACAGATTTAAAATATTCAATAATTTTGTCACAGATCATTATGTGACTGAATTCAATGGAAAAATAAATAGGAAATATTACGTACCGAATGATGGAACAGTACGTTCGAAGGTTAAAAAACGGTGTCTGTATAAATTTCATACTGCTAAATTTTCTCATCCGTGAATTGTAATTCTTTATTATTGTTTGAAAAACTCAGTGATTTTCAGCTACTGTCACGTTTGCTGTTCGCAAAGTCAATCATATTTCTTAACTGAAGAATTCGAACATAGTCAATATCTTGCATCTCAAAGCACACTCTAAATTTTTGACTGCTTCTGTTGCTGATGGTGGATTATCCTCAGGTGTGGTGTCCTCAATGTCATCAGAAGCATCACCATTGTCATCATCACCATTGGTGTTATTGAACATAATATTTTGAACAATTTCTGCATCCGAAATGTGATCTGTAACTGGGCAGTCATTATTGAAATTGAGCCATTCATTTACATGGTCGCGTGACTGCATCATTTCTTTAAGAGTAAAAGCTTTACGTTTCCGTTTCCCGTTCATAATGTCCACTAACTAACACTTTTACACCTATTAGTTTAAAAGACTACAGCAAGAATAATTGTCAGTCAACAATGGGGGTATATTTGTAGGAAGTGGACAACATTATTCACTGGTCTACTGATTGCATAAAACAACACCGCCAAGCCACGTGCACATGTTGGCGGCTTTCGTTTCTTTGATGTTTTATAAATCGTTGCCCCATAATTTGAACAAGTTTAGCTCGGCAATTGACTTTGATGATGAGCAATGTACTTAAATTAATCGATCTATATATTCAGGTGAGAATCTTTTATCAACCGCTGCATTGTTTGTTGCTTAGTTGTGTAGTCAGTTTAGAGAACATATGTTGGATATTGTTTGAGCAACGACTGTATACGGAATGCATTGACGACAAACACAAAGTAGACTTGATGGCTTCATTGCTCATGGATCAGTAATAATAAGATTAACACTTATGAGCTGTCATTTTTCAACAATAAACAAAGATCAAAGTTCTCAAAAGGTCCAGCCATTGGTTCAGAAACTCGTATTTCCGATGTTTATTTTGGCACAAAACTGTAAGAAATTGGTTAAATTAAAAAATTGTAGGAGCCACGCCACGATTGTTTTATATTCAAATCCATACGCGATTACCTCCCCAAAGAAGAAATGTTTTCCGTGTACAAGAATAATACATGTATATGATATTTCAGGAACCACGCCACAATCGTCTTATACTCAAATTTATATGCAATCTCTTCTCCAAAATGCTAATAAAACTTTTTACATATTTTATTTTTCGTACTTATAAGAATTTTTTTTACAAGGTAATAAGGTAAATGAAATTTCAGGAGCCATGCCACAACCGTGTTATATCCAAATTCGTGTTATAACGGAGCGTGCTATAGCGGGGTCCCACTGTACTGATTTGACAATTTATGCTAATAGCTAGTTAGTCACATACTACTTTGCTTGTCTGCTTTCTTTTCTCTTGTGTCATTTCAGGAGGAATGTTTACTATATGCATGAAATGCACGTTCACAGGGATCATCCTTTCAGCACTGAAGGGAAGGAAAGACAGAATAAATCAAGGAAGACAACGTTTGGTTCATTGTTAGCAATATGGACTCATTGGGAAGTATTCCCCAATTTTAGGCACCCTACAAGGCTTAAGTTCCCCCGCATGTCTGAGCATGGCCTTTGGGCCTGTAAGTCTGGGCACATGGGGTTCAGTCCAGCCATCACCAGCAATCCAGCTGACAGTCCCATCATGGGGACCTTTTTTGTTGAAATGATCCAGCCAAATAGTCCATACAGGGATGTTAGTGATAGACCTGTCCATCTAGTCACACTGCCAGCATCTTATCAGTACCAATTTCAGTGAGAAATGTGTCCATGCAGCCAGGCTGGTGCTGGTGATTGCGGGACTATCTTATATATGGCCAGAATCCAGGCTGAATACACACCGTTCACACCGGATCCATTGGATCTAATGCAGATTGAAACCACACCATCGCTGGCTGTCCAGCCATTCCAACATGGGGATCTTTCCATCAAATCAGTCCAGCCAACTATAATTTATTGTGATCTTAGTGACAGATCCATCCATCCAACTGTATCATTGGTGACATGACCTTTCTATGACAGAGATTTTAGTGAGAAATCTGTCCAGCCAGGCCTTTGGAGCAGCTGCTACCAGTGATAGCTGGAACATCTTTGATACTGCCAGCTTCCAGGCCAACCATTCACCTGGCAAACCAGCCGGCAGTGCTGGACTCCATATGTTCGCTGCTTGTCCACATTGGATAGGTAGTGATGCTTTACTGGGGATGGAATTGAGTCTTGATACCACCCGTGCTGCAAGTAGACCCGGCTGGGTCTCGACGCACAGTGAGTGCTACGGAACTGATTCACATCCACCATCCTTCACATCTTACTTAGATCTGACTGTGGATTGAAGTTAGCTTGCAAACTGCCCCTGAAGACAATTGTTTGGAGGGGTGTTGGCTGTTTCAGAATGCCCCAACACTTACTGCTGCTCTAAAGAATTGGTAGATCTCATTGAGGAGGAAGAAACAGACTTAAGGTGACAGGATGCCTTCAGAACCAATCTCCCGGCACTTGACAAAAAATGTAGTGGCTGTTCATATGTATGCTCGTCTGTTTTATAGGGCAGACAAATCTGCTCCATGCCCGTCAGAGCTGGTTCAGGATGTCGTTGGAGACACCTGGCAATAACCACACTTGGGAGGCAACATCCTGGATTGCTAAAGTCAATGACTAGGACTGCTCACCATGCCATCGCAAATTCTTTGATAGGTTCAACCAATCTACTCAAGTTGATACGATGTGTCACGTGTGCAATCCACATCTCTCCTACCTTATCATACCCTCCCTTTCCAGACAACCCCGTTTGGGTCACCTCTGCTTTGGAGAAAGAATAGGGGTTGAGGAAGTTTGGAGGCAGGCAGCTCAGGAACTGCCTCTCCTCAGGAACTGCCTTTCCACCTCATCGCTCAACCCACACAGGGCTTTCTAACCACTCAGTCTCCGTCAGTGTGAAGGGATGTTAAGTGGCCTCAAAACGGGATCTCCTCAGTCACATGTACACTAACACCGATCCCTAGGATGCAATCATACAGTGATGGTAAGAAACTGATTTTTTAGTGCACTGGACCTCCGTATTCCCTCAGAGGGGGGCTGATCCAGGTCATTCCAAGGGGCTTCGGGTTTGTTCATCAGCAATCCCCTCTACCCTCTTCACCAATATACTGTCAGATTGGGAGAAGGATGCCTTTCTACAACAGGAAATATGATTGCTCATCAAAAAAAAAAAAAGTGGTGGAGCTTGTGCAAAGGCTGCAATCCCCAGGGTTCTACTGAAGGCTGTTTCTCTTTCGGAAAACAAACAGCAAGTTGAGACCCACCATTGACTGTGGTCGCCTCAACCAATTGAAGATAGAGACAGTGAGTTCAGTCCACCTATCTGTTTGATAGGGCTAGTATATCATCAGTCTCAACCTGACAGATGCATACTGTCATGTCCTTATCCACCCTATCTCTGGCAAGTTTTTGTTTTGCTTACCACAACACAGTTTATCAGTTCTTCATTCTTCCCTTTGCCATCAACATCAGCCCCTGGGCTTTTTTTACTCAGATTATGGATTGTGTCAGCTCCCAGTTCCAGCCGACATCATCTGCATCAACTGCAGCATACCTGGGCAGCATCCTACAAAAACACATGGTAAGTTCTATCCTACTCCAAGGCAGGAACAATCAACCTTCTCTTCTAGATCATCTAGGCATTTTATTGAACTAGAAAATCAGACCTACGTCCATCCCAAAACTTCTTCCATCTGGGTATGTAGTTATTAACCATCTGGAATCTGGTGTGGCTCCCTTGTGTTCACATTACCAGAATCGTTGAACTCCACAAGTTAATTTCCAACAAGTCTTGGATTTCAGTAAGAGTTCTTGTAACTCCTTGGTTTATTAAATACAGCAGCAGACTTGATCCCACTTGGCCATCTCTTTATGGGGATCTTGCCAGCACAATGGTGCCCCATTTTATGTCGCCTTGATCAGTCATGATCACGCCCAAGATTTGATTATTCCCACATGAGTGGGGCAATCCAGGTTGTCTGACCATTGGAAACCCAAAGCAGAAATAACAGTATTTATCGCTGCCAGTGCACACATTGGGGTTGTCCACCTGTTGCCGACCTACACTACCATCAGCGATGCCTGGGAGCCAGGGAAACAGCCTCTACACATCAGCATCTTAGAAATGAAGGCTGTCATCAAAATTTTATTTCTGGAAAGATTGACTCTGAGGCAATAATGGTTCTCATTAGGTCTGACAACTCTGTGGTGGTGACCTATCTCCTCAAACAGAGAGGCACCAAATCACTCAACCTGTGTGTTCTGATTTGGCATTTGCTATGTGGGTGCAACAATCTCCATATCAGCATACAATCAGACACATTCCCTGCAGCACCAGTGTCTTGGCTGAGAATCAATCCAGAGGCGATCACGTCCGTCACATGGAATGGTCTCTCCTTCAATCAGTCTTCACTCAGATTTGCGCACTTCGGGTGCGTCCGATGATCAACCTCACAAGCTACCCACCTTCATCTTTTCAGCTCCAGACCCAAAAAAACTTAGCCTGTGGATGCACTGTCAATCAAATTTGGGAGGGGTTGTGTGCATTTTGCTATCCCTCCCACGGTGCTGATACTGAAAATAATTCAGAAGTTACTGGGTCAGAATGGCAAGATGATTCTGATAGCCCCTCTCCAATGGGACAAGTCCTGAGACACTGACCTACTCTTTTCTAGTGATAGATATGCCGGGAAGATTCCATCCACCTGAATCTTCTTCAGCATCCACCATCACAGGTTGTCCTTCCTTGCCCCAGCCATTCTCTGCTTCTACTTACTTGGCTCTTACCAGGACAGCCTTGCGAGACAATTCAAACTTTCAGTTGTGGAGAGAATCTTGAGAGTAGGAAGACCCTCCACTCTGAAGGCTCATATGGGAAAGTGGCTTGTTTTCAGGGACTGGTGCCATACCAACATCATCCCTTTGTGTGCCTCAATCCCTCAACTGGCCAACTTTCCTCTGGCTCTTTGAGGAGAAACAATTGGGCCCCAATTGCTACCAAAGTCTACTGCCCCATGATAGTGGACACATTCCTGCATCATGGCAAACATATTTTTGTGTTGGATAGAGACCTATTGGCTGTTTTAGACAATATTGGTCTCAATTGACCAATGTCCCTCATTTTGTCCCCAAATGGAACCAATCCTGGGTTTTAACATCGCTTGATTGAAACCCATTCGAACCACTAGCCTGCACTTCGCTAAAGTCACTATCATACAGGTCATGTTTCTTGATAGCTTTAGCTTCTACATGCAGGGTAAGAGAGCTGCATACCCCTTTATGTCGACCCAAATTTTCTTCAGTTGACACTCGCTCCCTCTTTTCCCTAGCCAGGATGAGAACAGTAGCCATGAAAGATCCTGTTCATGCTCTCAAGCACTAACTTGAAGCACACAGAGACAAGTCGTGTCACAAGCAAATGCTTCTTCCTTCTGGTGTGAGCAGGAACACAGGATATCACACTTCAAACCCTTTCTTTGTGGCTGAACTGAGTCATATGCTTGGTGTTTTCTGACATATCACCAGATCAGAGTTGCCTCAACGTAGATTACTGCTCAAAAATTTCAAACAATCTCTGCAAGTCTCGCATCCGAATGCAACATTGCAGCCCGAGATATAATAGAAGCTGTTGGCTGGCAGGCAGATTCAACCTTCTCAAGCCTCCATTTCAGAGATTTGGCATCGCAGAGGCAACCTAGAATCTGGTTGGTCTAGTGGCCAGAGCACAGATGGCCACCAGACCCAACTGGATCAATTAACACAGCCTGTTAGCTTCACTGAATTCACTGGTGAAATTTTGTAGGTAGGAAGATTTCAATAATCATCGTCATAACTGTATGTTAGGGTCATAGGTCATTTGACCCCAGGCTGTGTTGCTTATATAGTTAGGAGAACGGGTTATTGTTTGCATGGGGGAATTCAGCCATTCTTCCCCCAAGGATACCCGAGGCAGAGGTTGGATATTCAGCATCCCCTCCTCCTATTACTTATTCTCCCAACATAATGTGATTGGGAAACGTATTTGAAGGAAAAAGCAAATTTTTAAGTAAATTATGTTTCTCAGAGAATACTTACCCAGTCACATTACTTAAAAACCCTCCCAACCACCCTGCCATGCAAGCATCCTTGTTAGTATCTTCCTCATCTAAAAACTGGTGACACAAAATAGGTGATCATGCATCTGACTGGCTGAATTTGTGAGCAATCTGGAGGCCAAATGTTTTAATCGATTTTGATGAAACTTGGAATTTATGCTTTTAGCATCAAGATATTGGACAGGTTTCATAATGAGCAGCATCCATATGTATAGATGAGGTGAATTTGCAACTGTTTAGGCCCATCAGAAAATGTGTTTCCTATTGCACTGGTTTTAAAATTAGGTTAGGCATTATTTTTTAACATATTTAATGTGATTTTAAAAAAATGGTACTTTTTTTTTTTACCATGTGGGAAAAAAAGTGCTAGGTTGGTAATGAGAATCAGGGACAGTTGGCTGACTGGAAAGCACATATTTTTATTGGCCATAGCTGACCATCGTTCCACTCTGGAACCCAGAAAATTTTCATCATACTTAGAGAATATACTTATATCAACAAGATAGTACCAAAGTACAATAATAAGCAGTATCAACACATTATTGAACTGATCTTGTATCTGATTGGCTGAGCTTGTTGCCATTCTGGAGGCCATATTTCTGGTTCTATTTTGATACAGACTTGAAATATTGACTTGTATCAAGATCATGGATGGTTTCTGTAATTAGATCTGCTCTTACTAAAGATGTAATCTTGGATTGATTGTGTAATCTTGTTAAAACTCTTGAAGTGACATTTGAGATCTGATTTTTATCAGTCTTGGAATATTTAATATTATATTGTCAAGATCATGAACTGTTTAAAAAAATGAGCAAGAATCATGTATATTTATGACTTGAGCTTATACAGAATTGGCTGAACTTATTAAGATTTTGAAAACCAAAGTTTATATATAATGCTTATTAAGGAGGTGATCTTTTTGACCTTGTTACCACTCATGAAGCCATATCTGTGGTCTTTTGGGTTTATTATTGTCAAGATCCTATATGACTTTGATTATGAGCAAGAGACTGCAAATTATGCCTTTATCTTGAAAATGAATTTGTATCAGGATATGGTAAATATGTACAGTCAACATCATGTAAGGTTTGGGAGAACGTTAACATAGGATGTATTCTTACATTACTATATAAACCAGCTTAACTGTTCATTTCTGTAAGCCAGGTGAGTTACTTGTTAATAATTTCAGATTCGTTTATGATCAAATACCTATACTGTTTTTACTTACTAATAAGTTGAGTCAAACTGCAAACAACAAAAGATCGTGATCTACCATGATATAATGCACATGCAGATCCAGGTCTATGTTATTTGTTCTACTGATTACTGCTGTCAAACAGCGTTGATCCAGATCTGCAGGCTTATTATGTGACAGGAGATCTGGATCTGTGCAGTTTGCAGTTGGACTCAACTTATAAGTGAGTTACTGTATATGGTAGGGGGCTATTTTCATTGACATAAGTCTAGTAAATTTTTGATAAAATATTTGGGGTTTTCAATGAGGGCAATATATATTTTGAGCAATTGCAGGTATAGGGAGGTTTTAATTTTTGCAGGGATAATGGTATTATTTGTTAACTCAGGTACAACATTGTCTTGCTAATTTTTACTCATGCCTACATACAAAGGACAGATCAGGATGATATACTTACCATTTGCTGAGGAAAAGAAATGAGAAAGACAACCATACAGTCAGATAATTTCATTTAATTGGTGTGCCAGTCTATTCAATAAAAAAGAAGATGGTTTTAAATTATTAAGTTATTGACTGGGATTAGAAACAATAATCCTTTGTCCTTTCCATTGTGAAGATGATTTGACTGCTGTGTGTTGACAATTGCCAGTTAAGGTGCAAAAGCAGATAATGTCCATAACTGTGGATAGATTGTAGTCCTTGATGTACTTTATTGACAAGTACAGCAATAAATGGAATTCCATGCCAGTATCCACATTTTTGTGAAATGTTTTGACTTAGCTCCAGTGAGAAAGAAGTTTGTATGCTAATTCAGTTATGAAACTTCATGATAATATTCCATCAGAGAATTTTTTTAAAAATTGAATATGGCTTTAAAAAAAAATTTAACTAACATATTTTAAGGATTTCCATTTTTTTTAAAAGTAATTGTATATTTGATTTATTTGAAAAATCGTGTATTTTCCTAAATTGTTTTGTATGCATTTATTTATATTTTCAGTTTTGTTATTTAAACATTTATTTGGCACTTGAGTCATTATTGTGCTGATGCGCCATTAAACCCTATAGCATACATGCATATTATGCATAGATAAAAATTGTTTTTAGCCATTTACTTTAATTATCATGTAGCTAATGCATCAGAACCAAACACTGAATATCTCCAGGAAGGAAGATTCAATTTATAATTGTACAATGCTACAGTGTCTGTACCAGGTTGCTAGATGGAGCCAGTTTCCATAGTCATTACTATTTCTTGACTGTGTGTTGAACATTTCATAATGGTAGCTAAAACAATAACACTTGTTGTGAGGTACGCTGTGTTTCTGTGGCTAACAAATATGCACATAATCATGAATAAAGAAGTCATGATCATGTGCTAATGGTTCCATGCAGAAACTGGTGCAGAGCTGTTGTGATTGTTGTGATTTATTTTAACATGTAAACAGAAAACTGAGATTATTAAAGCATTCACATAAATTAGAGGTCTGTTTTGTTGCATTATTTTAAAATAAAAGTTTCTTGCAATGATAAAACAGTTTTGGTTGCATTAATTTTAGTGGGAAACAAATTTTGACAGACTTTTTGTTTTTGGTCTGTAGATTATTTCTCTGGTTTTGTTTACTGTTGGCATTTTTACAGCACAATGAAAACTTTCAGTCTGAGTCAGAAGCAAATCCCAAGAACACAATGTCAGGGCTGATCTTATGATCTGAATTGGACCAATAACCTTCTGCTCAGGAGTCCAGTGCCTTAATCACCAGTCACCGCCACTGTTCCATTAAATAGGACCAAGATTTGTAAATATAAATTAGATTGTCTGGTTCAGTTCAGCATCATAAATATGTATCAAAGAAATTTAAGTTTCTTTTCTTATCTACTTTTTATAAAATTCTATATAAAGATGTGCCTAAAATAAGCCTTTCACCATATTAATGTCTTAATGTCTTCCTTCTTACCTGACCCTG
This sequence comes from Megalonaias nervosa, assembly GCA_016617855.1. NCBI lineage: Eukaryota > Metazoa > Mollusca > Bivalvia > Unionida > Unionidae > Megalonaias > Megalonaias nervosa. The sequence goes on along the minus strand of JAECUM010009555.1, from coordinate 16,944 downwards.
AGGAGCTTATAGTATGGAACTTCATCTTTCATGCATTGTCACCTGTCTATTATCCATTCATATTGTTATTTACAACTTCTTTGCAAAAACTGCTTGACCATTTAGACATAATTTTGCAGGGATCACTCTGGCATCAGTGCCTTTCATAATTGATCAGTGAATACTGGTCTGTCATCCAATATGGCAGTCATTACTTCAAATAAACCTCACACAGTTTTAAATGATTCCTTCTTACAAACCACTTGACAGAATTTGACCAACTTTGACAGAAATCATCTTGACATAAAAGCCTCTAAATTTCTTGCAAATAATATATATCAGCGATAAAATATGACTACTGTTACTAAATATGGAAAATGACTTCACAAAACCAATTACCAAATTTGACAGAAAGCATCCGTGCCTGAAGGCCATTTCAGATTTATACAAAAGAGGCAAATCCAACATCAGATAGGGCTGCTGTTAGCAAATTAAGAAACAAATCATCAAAACTTTATCTAAAGATATTCTGAATAAAATTTGATCAACTTTGACAGAAAGTATTCTGGCATAGAGGCCTTTCAGTATTGAACAAATTATGCTAATCCACCATAATATATAGATGAAGATACAAAAACTAAAGAAACCATGAAACATTTGTTTTATAGCAAATGGGAGTCCACAGCATGTGAAGAAACATCTACAAAAAGCATTTTAGTGACCCAGATTTCTTGGCCAGGGTTTTTTCATTTGGCTCTTAGAGGGATGTCATTCAGGTTAGCAATCATAGGCCCCATTAAGTCCCAGTTTTTGTTGTTGTACTTGTTATACAAGTACTGTATAAGTGAATATTTATTAAAAGTACAATAGTCATGTTTAGCTCTAGTGGTCATAGACCAGAAGAGTTTAAGGGATGATTCATTGTCCATTTGTTAGCTTATTATTGCTGCTCCTCTGAAGCTACTTGGAGGCTTGCCTCAAAACTTTACACATACACCTCTGAAGCTATTTGGAGGCTTGCCTCAAAACTTTACACATACACCTCTGAAGCTACTTGGAGGCTTGCCTCAAAACTTTACACATACACCTCTGAAGCTACTTGGAGGCTTGCCTCAAAACTTTACACATACACCTCTGAGCTACTTGGAGGCTTGCCTCAAAACTTTACACATACACCTCTGAAGCTACTTGGAGGCTTGCCTCAAAACTTTACACATACACCTCTGAAGCTACTTGGAAGCTTGCCTCAAAACTTTACACATACACCTCTGAAGCTACTTGGAGGCTTGCCTCAAAACTTTACACATAAACCTCTGAAGCTACTTGGAGGCTTGCCTCAAAACTTTACACATACACCTCTGAAGCTACTTGGAGGCTTGCCTCAAAACTTTACACATACACCTCTGAAGCTACTTGGAGGCTTGCCTCAAAACTTTACACATACACCTCTGAAGCTACTTGGAAGCTTGCCTCAAAACTTTACACATACACCTCTGAAGCTACTTGGAGGCTTGCCTCAAAACTTTACACATAAACCTCTGAAGCTACTTGGAGGCTTGCCTCAAAACTTTACACATACACCTCTGAAGCTACTTGGAGGCTTGCCTCAAAACTTTACACATACACCTCTGAAGCTACTTGGAGGCTTGCCTCAAAACTTTACACATACACCTTTGTCCTATGGTCTAGTTGGTTCTAAAAGAAAATGGTGCCACTTTTAAAATCCATTATGGTTGCCACAGTATTTAAAATCCGTTATAATTGCCACAGTAGCCATCTTGAAAATCTTGTTATTTCTGCTCCTTTTGATTGGGTTGCAATATGAACATATTTGCTAAACGACTTCTTATGATATCTTGTTGGTCCTTAATAAAAATGGTGCTAATCTGACATATGAAATAAGCCACCATGGCAGCCATCTTGAAAATATTGTTATTGCTCCTTCTTCTGAAAATAAAGACCTATTAAAAACATGGGGTTTTCACCAGAAGACTTTTACAATGTCTAGTTGGTTATAAATTGAAATGTGCCATTCATACATCCAGTATGGCTGCCACAATGGTCATCATTAAAATCATGTTATTGATTCTCCTCCATAATGGATCCTTATGTCAACATAGGGTTTTTACTACTCAAAGACATCGTATTATGTCAAGATGGTCCTAAATGAAAATGGTGCTGACCTGAGATCCAATATGGCCACCACAGGAGCCATCTTGAAAATACTGTTATCACTGCTCCTGAACAAAAAGTCTTATTTACATGGGCTTTCACCAGATGACTTCATATAATGTCTTCTTGGTCCTAAATTAAAATGGTGCTGATCTAGTATCTAATATGGTCACTATGGTGGCCAGCTTGAAAATGTTATTATTGCCACTCTTCTTAAATGGACATGGGTTATTGATCAGAAGTGCATCAATCTCTTTGAGGGACTATTTGTTTGTATAACTCTATTCTGAATGTCTTTGAGGGACTACTTGTTTGTATAACTCTATTCTGAATGTTTGAAGTGAAATTCACTTGATTTTTGCAAAGATCCATGAAAAATGAAAGGCAGCAGATATCATAACTAGTTACTTACATATTACATCCAGAAGGATTGGAACTGTGCAGGGGGTGTATTTAAAGTGATAATAGATCGAGTATACCATCTGTACTCAACTTATGAGACATGAGATGAGTCCAACTGCAAACTGCACAGACTCAGATTTGCCATTTTGGGTCTGTGCAGTTTGTTAGGAGTAATGAGTAGAACAAACAAAATAGACCTGATAGACAGGCTCATTATCCTACAGTAGATCAGGGTCTTTATTGTTTGCAGTTTGACTCGACTTATAAGCATGTATATGCAGTAATGGCACAAAGTTAAACCAGGTTATGTATTAGTAGTTGGTTTCATCCTATAAAAGTGTTTTAAAAATTTTCTTACATGGCAATCTGCTGAACATTACCATTAATATTGTAACCTACAATGTCGTAAAGATCTGATTGGTTTTTATATATTCCTATAATTTTTTGTATATATCTGATTATTTTTCAGGATTGTATGTTGTTCTGTGATGCCTGTGACAAAGGATATCATATGAACTGTCATGATCCCCCAGTGTCAGAAAAACCAACAGGTAAATTATACAAGGATTGATACAGTGTATACTCATTTATCAGTCAGACTGCAGACAGCATAGACCCTGATCTGCCACCACATAATGCACCCGCAGATCAAGATCTGTTTTGTTTGTTCTTCTGATTAATTGAAATGAACTGGACAGACCCAGACCTGCTGGTGTATTATGTCACAGCTGATCTGTGCCTGTGCAGTTTGCAATTGTAATTGACTTATAAGCAAGAATATACGGTATTTAAAATTTTTCCAGAGAATTTATTGTACATCACTTGCACAAAACCTTGTGCCAATATGTAATGTAGCAGTCGAGTTCCATGGTCAGCATAGAGTATAAATTTATTTGTCATTAAGGTGATGGAACTGGAGAACTCTAAATAAAGCATAGTACATGGAGATTGCCACTTATCCTGTGATCCAGACTTAAACTTAGGACTAAATATGTGCAAAGAATGTATGTACTTAGCTTCATATATGTGCATATGACATCCTGTAAGAAAATCAGGACTTGATTTCAAAATAGAAATTAAGTAAGGACCTAATCTTAATGGTCAAAAATTAAGGTTTTCCATGACACATAATCCTATAATTCACTGTGATTAATTACGTTTTATTGCATAGTTTACAAACGTTTTTGTTTAAAAGTGTTAATCACACTGAAGATGGAGCAGACATTACCTTTCCTTGATAAGTGTGTGGAATTGGTATATGAAGTGGAACATATAACTTGCTTCAGTAGAAATTATTATGTAAGTGACTCTCAATAATGATGAAATAGTGATTCTGTGGAAATTTTTTAAGAATGAAACAACTAATACTATATCTATAGTCATTATAGTAATCAAGGACTATAAAAAATCAATGATGAAACGATTAGGGAAAAGTAAAATATTACAATACATTCCATTATACTAGTACATATATTTTCTAACCTTCATCATGTTAGTCAGAAAGAACAAATAAGCACTCAAAATACCTAACTTTGGTCAAAGTTATTGTTGATAACTTGATGAAAATACAATATAGTCAGATAAGATGGTACATACAGCTACATTTTGTTTATCTTAGTTTGTTGGTAAAAGTTAGGGAAAAAAAGAAATGTGCTTTCAGTTTTAATTCCTGGAAGGAAACTATTTATTTTGCAGTGTTCTTTCTATATCTGTCTCTCAATATTTTCTGTGATATCAGCTCAGAAGTAAGGTTGATACCAGAATTGTCAAAAACATTTTCCTAGCTTAGATGGAATACAGATGATTTAATTGTTGTAGATATGCTTGGATTAAATTTAGACTCAGCAGTAATCAAAATGACACGCTTCTTGGTTGGACATCATTTTTAAATTGCTCTTCAATATTTTTTCTGCACCTTCCTCAATAGATTTTCTGAAAAACAATTGCCAGTTTTAGCTTTTTTTTCAAAGCTTGTGACACGGATATCTTTTCATTTTGAATAACTATTCCATCAAGATACTTTGACAGTAATTGATGTTTTCCATGTTCTAGAATTGCATCACACATAACACCAACTTGATTCAAAGTCACTTAACTAGTTCTAGCACATAATGTTGAGAATTCGGTACAAGAAGTTACATTGGAGCAGTGGATTTTTAATTTACACATTATTCTTCAAAAAGCAAAAAAAAAAACCCCACTAATTAAACATTGGACATCTATGTATAGAATCCAGTGATCTAATTGGATGAAATTTAAGGATGAATAAAATAAGACCAATCATATTTCTTAAGTATAGACTTAAATGTGAAGACTTATTTTTTAAATCAGGTCCCTCCATTATATAATTTTACTTAACATTTTGAGTAACATCTGTTATCCAGATGCAGTGGTCTTGCTTAAAATGTACACATGCAGATTTTTTATTGGTCAGTATTATTTTGGATGAAGATTTCAGTTTGAATAAAATGTTTTACTGAGGGGTCAGGATTTGGGCCGTTCAAGCTTATTTGCTTATAATTATGGCATATCAACTGGCTTCAAATATTAAAATTTCAGATGTGATCTGAACATTCAGTAGTTGCTTTGTTTATGCCCATTCTGAACCGTGTAAGTGGCCTAAAGTAAGATGTGAGCTACTGGTAATTTTCAAAGGCATTTTATTTAATCACTACGTAAGCTACATCACACCTTGCATATTAAACATGCTCTGGTTTTTATTGCTTAGTGGAAATCAAAAGCAGTCCAGGTGATCAGTGGTTTGAAATGCCAGTTTTGTCAGGATAATAGAAAAGTCCTGTCTGTGGTCCAACACATGATCAGCCTTTGCCTGTGAACTCAAAAGCAAAGGAATGTTATGTATGGGATGGCCATGTTACCCACCTGGGGTTACTATTACAAGACAGAACAAGTATGGAATGTCCATGTTATCATAGGCTCACCCATGACTACCAATACACAAGTCAGGACAAGCATGGGATGGCCATGATAGCACAGACTCACCTTGGACAACCAATACACAAGACAGAATAAGTATGTGAATACCATGTTATCATGGACAAGACAGAACAAGTATGGAATGGTCATGTAATCATAGACCCACCTGTGGCTACCAACACAGAGTACAGGACAAGTATGGGATGGTCATGTTATCATTTTCTTGCCTTTGACTGTCAATACTCAAGACAGAATAAGTAGGGGATGGCCATGTTATCATAGACAAGACAAAACAAGACGGTACTAAAGATAGAACAAGTATGGGATGGCCATGTTATCATAGACAAGACAGAACAAAACAATATCCAAAACAAAACAAGTACGAGATGGCCACTGTAATGTATATTTAATTTGTGTTAATTTTTTACTTTTCTTAATGATTATATGTTATATACATTTTTATTTTGTACTTGACTTTGTCCAAAGTCAAGTTTACTGTGCACCTGACTAAGGACATTGATTTTGTAAACAACAAAATACATAGCTAATATTTCTCTGTGAGTATAGATTAAATATTAGGATTATTATTAATGGAGGTAAAGATGTTTATCTTAATCTGAGTCTGGGACATTTGAATTACCTCATGGAAAATCCTGGTATACCCTTATGTTTGCCATGTCCGTTATTATAATTTTAGTATAGACCTTGCTTGTTGACAACTTAGAATGTTCTAGTAATGAACTTTTGACCCTTGTCCTAGTTCTATTTTTATTTCTGAACTTTGTTTGTAATGTTGTTTTCCTGAGAAATTACTCATTCTTTCCCTAACATCCTGAAGCAGAATCAGTCTTATTGGTGTGTTCAGATTTTCATTTGGGTGGAATAATTCATTCAGATTATTATTCATTGGATATACAGAATGCTTATCAGTAATATTCTTGGGCATTAATTTGGAATTATAGTGAATTGAGACAAGAGAATTTTTGGATTATTATTATTGTGATGCAGGCCATTTTCACATGATCACATTCAAGACTACAGGCACATCAACACATTCAATATTGGAACTTATTGGAATTACAATTGAATTCAATTGGAACTTAATACATTTGGACTTGTAATAAAAGTTCATGACTATTTGGGATTTAATTCACAATTATACTGTAATTTCTTTATAAATTTTCCCTCTGTATTTTAGGGAAATAACTTATTTGTTGAATTTTACAAAACTTATTGGTTTTTGTTCTTTTCTGTTACTTAGATTAAGACCATAGAATTGTAGCACCACACCAAGACATTGCCTACATTTGTTATTTCCCATAATGATACCTCAATTATACATTTGAAAATATACCCATACCAGATTGCCCAGTTTATACAGAACTTATGAACATTACCAACCATATGAAAGACACGTAATGAAAATATGGTTTTTTTCCCTACCCTCCAGGTCATAACATAGAAACTATTGAGATATCTGTCCTGTACACACATTGGACATGAAAAGAAAAATGTATACATGCAACTGTCACTGACCCCATGGTCCATCCCTACTCCCACAAACTAAGTCACTGGTTTATAACTTGAAAACTATTAGAATCGCACATATAACCATATTTGCACCAATGAGGCATGAATAGACAAATGCACAACTTAACTGACATTAAATTTGTTTTTAGGGAAGTCCGTACCCAGAGTGACTGACCTGAAAAACTTGAACTTCATTGTGAAGTCAAAACAGGGAGGCTGAAGGATACATATTTTAAAAATACAAATTTTAGTTTTACACAAGTCATGGTGTAAATTGGGTAAATTTTGACAGTATTCATTGGAATGTGATTTATCGTATATATTCATGTATAAGTCAAGTCCAGGAGCAAACTAAACAGACCCTAATCTTCTACCATGTAATTCATTGACAGATCAGGGTCTGTGCAGTTTGTTAGGGTTAATCAGTAGAACAAAGAACACTTACCCTGATCTGTTGGCACATTGTGCGACAGCAGATCAGGTCTTTGTTGTTGCAGTTGGAGTATATATGGTATTTTACTGTGAATATGTTGTTAATAGGTCCAGATAAAACAGCTTGTTGGCATCATATTGCAGAATTCTACCACATTGTAATGTACAGAAATATTCTCAGAAATTGAAAGCCATTTTTTTGTGTGTAGGCAAGTGGGTTTGTGGAAAGTGCCAACAAGAGGATGTTGCTTGGCGATTCGGGGCCAGATCAAAGAGAGAAAAGGGGCCTCAAGACTCTCAGAATGCAGGTAATTATAGGACAGATTAATGGCAGATATATGATAATATTCTCCAGTCATCCTTCTCTAGTGTGCAGTCTTCCTTCACTAAAATAACGTTTGCTTGAACTTATTCATCTTAAGTACAGAAATCCCTCACTCTAACTTTCCATCTGTCATGTACCTCTGGATATCAGGATCTGTTACACATTCCAACTTAGAACAGGGTCTGTTTTGGAATGTGTAATAGATTCATGCTTAAATTCCAAAATACTGTGCCCAAAAATTTACTGAAATATACAAAACTTGAACCTATTATTTGAAAACAACAATCTTATGCTTGAGTAGAAAAATTTATAAAGTCTGTTCTCCCTTGGTCAGTTTGAAAGTCTGGTTCCCCAGCAGATTTTTTGGGTTAGTGTTACTGTAGATTAAGAATGAAACCTGATTCTTTATTTCAGAAGAAGAGGGACAGTTATTTAGAAAAGCAATAATGTCAGAACTCATTTTTTTTTTTTTTTAAAATTGTTATATTAGTGAAATACTGATGTTGTGATTTCATTGCAAGTTATAGCAAAATTCTGGCTCATCCTTAAGCAAACATCTGAGTGTAAATTTGGAAGTTTGACTTCAAATTTGGGAGTTTGGGTTCAGTATAAACATTAGAATTCACATCTCCATATGCACTGTTCTGCTACCTTTGCTGGATTTGATATAATTAATGTGAGAATGCAGTGTATGTCAAGTTTTATTTTTGGTTGTAACAATGCAACCAACACATCCAAAAGTTGGAAATCAAAACAGTTTTGATGGAAATGAATACAGGCATCACTGATGGTTGATTGAGATCTTTCATGGTTTAATGCAGGCAGCCATATTGCATGATGATCACACTGAATTTAAGGATAAAACTAAAACACAAATTTCGCATGACCAAGGTTATTAAACCGGTATTTATTTTTTAAAGTGTTGTTTCAAGTAGACATTACTAACATTTTAATTAATACAAGTTTCATTATATACAGCTGTTTTGTTATTTACAGTGTACCGAGACTCTTAAAAATTTAACAAAACATGACTTATTAAAAGTTGAAAATTTCATGATGTTGATTGAAATTTAGAGGCACTTGCAACCATTTTTTGCTATGAAATGAGCAATGATGGTTTAATTTATCAGCTTTGGTTGTGATGTTACTCATGTTCTGCAAGAAAAGACCTATTTTGGGGACATTTTCTATAAGAAAAAATGGACCAATACCTGCCTCTGCATTATAAGTTATCTGGGTGCTATAGCAAGATGTCAGTTTAGAAATTTGTCCACCCTGCATTGTTTGAGATGGAGTGCGTGATTTCCATGCTTAATTTTCTGTTCAAGAATAGACTCTGCATGAACCACTAAAGCACAAGTATACAGATATAATTCAACAGTATCAAAATACCTGAATATAAGAAAATATTGACATTTATTTAACAGTTTCATTATAGTAATAAGTCAGTATGAGACCTGATGATTAAATCAGTATGTTTCTCAGTCTTTGATATACCACATTTTTTTTCCTTTCTCTGATGCAGTTCCAACACTGCTTTAGTGGCCTAAGTGGTTAGAGCAACCATCTCAGATGATGGATGTCACGGGTTTGAACCCTGGCCAAGTCATACCAAAGACTAATAAAAATGGTAATAGCGGCTGCTTCACTTGGTGCTCAGCATTAAGTGCTTAGTGTTAGGACTGGTCAGCCTGGTGTCAGGATAATGTGAGTGGGCGGAACATCTGCGGCATGATGCCCCAGTGTTTGTCATCACTATAAACTGCCACACTGCAGACATTGTAGTGATACGAGTGAAAAATTGTTAAAGCTACGTTAAAATTCCAAATCACACACACACAGCACAGTTTCAACTACAGAGAGCATTGATGCAGATCTTTTGTAACATGATGTGCAAGCAGAACACAGTTGAAGCTATCTTCTTGGAATCAAACATATAAACAGTCTAGACTTGTATTTGCTGGTGTACAATGCAACTGCAGATTAAGTTTATCCTATTCACAGTTGGGTGCATTGTATACACAAATTAATAAGGTGGTAAATGTGTTTTCCTATTAAAGTTATCCTCACTACACCTATCCCTTGATAACTCATGCCTGGATAACTTGTGAACCCACTTAAAATTTTGGATCAGGTGTGGATCCCATATAAAAATACCCACACAATTGGCCTTTATTTTTGAAGGTGAAGAAAATTGCAATCAAAACAGGTATTAAGTGAAATATTGATATATGGATTATTTTATCCTTGAAAATGATGGCTTGTGACTGGAAATTTGAATCAACATATTGCACCATTTAATAAACATGATATATTTTTTTAAATGTTCTTTACAAAAAAATTCAGTACAAAGTAAATGGCAATATTAGATGAAATTTTGATTCAAGAAAATGTTAGTAATACCCACTGGTGGCAGAACTTGAAGAATAAATACCAGTTAACTAAGTTTTATCAAACAATATGCAAGCATTTCTGAGAACCTAATGAAATGTTTTTTGTATTGTTATGGTTTAATTAAAAGTGGACCTGCTTTTTATTCTCATGTTATTTATGTCTTTTGTAGGAAATCAAATAATGGGAAATTAAAAAAGTTAAAAGGCATCTATATCATACCACTTATGAGTTATTGGTACAGTAGTGTGTCAGGTCAACTCCTTTCAATTGACCAGTCAAGCACTGTTATAAATATTCTTGTGTAGTAACATAATTGAATATCAAACATTAATCTGGTTTATCCAGTTAATTCACAAATGTGATCCAGGATAGTAAATGAAGCAAGCAAAAGGAGTGCTTGGTGAATGAAGTGTTTTATTTCACAGATATGGTTCATTATGGAGGAGTAAGTTCCACTGTTTACAGAAAACTTTTAAATTCCTGAATTGACATTACGAGGTTTGCTCAAGGTTTAACAGAAATTTCGTTTCTGCTTGCAATGCAATCGAGACATCAATATTTTACTAATAGAACAATAAATAAATAAATAGAGTTTTGACATTAAATGGTTATTGTTGCATGAAATAAATGTCCCTAGTTTTTTGAAGAAATCAAAATCTTGTTTTGAATCAACAATGACAGTCTGATATATACGTATTCAGATGCAAAAGCATTGATGTAGTACACAATGTTTTTGAATGTACACATGGTGATGTGTGTTAAAACCTCTTCAAGTAAACAATGATTCAGAGGTTATCTTGAAAATAAAGGTATTTTTGATAGAAAAGTGAAGAATTTCATTAGAACAAGCTTTTATTGATGATTCATTTTGAAGAATAGTTTCAACACCATTATAAAACAAGTATAAAACCATTAAAGTATCTCCTTTCCCTTGTCTTCTCACCACACTGTTGATGTTTGGTTTGGCATCCCTGTCTTAATTTTTCATTGATACCAAACTCATGTACTCACAAATACTCTGGTCTGTCTTTCTGGACCCTGTTGTGTGCAAGTTATCAAGGGAGAGGGGATATAATGCTGTTCAGTGGAACCCTAAAATAATATTGTCACCGTGATATGTGTGAAGTCACCATATACTGGGGTATATTATGTGTACAAATTTAATTTAACCAGTATAATAGGATCCATTACCATATCTGTGTTATAGTGTAGACCGTGTTCTACAGAGGTTCTTTATAAAAGAATTGTTGCCATGAGAGAAAATTCTTTGTTTTTGTCATGTCTAGATTATTCCTCTGGCTTAGTTTGCAACTGCAGATCAGGATCTGTAATTTGTGTGGTTAATATTATGCATTATACACAAATAAATATTGTCTTGGCAATCTTTTTTAACATTTCAGACACTACTGGAGCTTCCTGTTTGCCAACTCCTAGTGCTTCACCAGTACCTTTTGAAACAGAGGAGTAAGAACCATGTTTTATTATACAGTCTTTTCTTATTATCCCAGCACTTTTAAAGAAACCTGAAAATATTTTTATACAGTCTGTCATTACATATGTATCTATGAAAGGTCAGGTGTATGTACATACTTGTGCAATGCTCTTGAATTCCTGACCCCACTTCACACACTGTTAAAACTAGACACATCAAACTTTAGTAAGTATAGTCCCTGTGATGTAAATCATGCTTTTACTTTTGCAGTTTTGATCATGCTCCTGGATTGTGACTAGTATGGAAAGGGGTGGTTTACATAAATTCCACCTTGGGTGCGGGAGGTCGTGGGTTCAGATCCCGGCTGAGTCATACCAAAGACTTATAAAAATGATACTAACAGCTGCCTCACTAGGCGCTCAGCATTAAGAGGTTAGTATTAAGACTGGTCGGCCTAGTGTCAGAGTAATGTGACTGGGTGGGACATCATGCTAGCTGTCTGCAGCATGATGCCCCAGTGCTAGACATCACTTTGAACTGCCACACTACAGACATCGTAGCGATATGACTTGATAAATTGTTAAAGATAAATTGTTAAAGCTACATTGAAAATCCAAATCACACACAAACACACATGAATTCCAAATAATTGCAGAATTGTATTTAGTACATATTGGGAAATTGATGTGTGTGATCAATGACCCAAGTATCAATATTTGTCAAACTTGGATCCCCTAGGTCATGACTCAAGGTCTTTCAGTACAGAGAGACTGGCCCTTGGTCATAATATACAGTGTTCCCACACTACCGGGAAATTGGGAAAAAGTTGGGAGAAATGATACTTTTTTTCCCCACCGTGAAAAGTCCTTGAATTCGTAAATATTGATGAAAGTCGGGAAAAACCTAGGAATTTTTGCCACAACTTAACGCCCAAAACAATCACGTAATTGAGTCGTAACTTAACTGATCGTGAGTTAATTTTATCAAGTTCTAACCTGAATATTCGGAGGGTGCAGTATGGATCATTTGGGTGCTTGCAGTAAACATACATGCTGAGTCAATCCAAATGCTCAGTGGATGAGCTTCATCTAGTAGACTTTTATTTTCAAAGTGAGCTTGAGAAAACCAGTCTAGCATCACAAGCAGCCAACATGGTGGTGGCAAAGCGTAGCCGCTTACCGGATGGCCTAGCAAACTTTAAACGTTACATCGAGTGATACATGCATGAAATCGATATTAAAATTACTTATTTTCTTAGAAATTGTGAGTATTAAAATTGTTATGTCTTTAATCTGCTGAAAGACAAGATAAAACTATGGTGTTGATGAAATGTGACCTGGTACTTGTGATTTGCATTGCTAGTCGCATGAGTACACAAATCTAACAACCCCCATTTTCAAATGTTGTAGAGAAAAAAAATTTAAATGAAAGCCATATACTGGTTGTAATAAAAATACAAAAACAAAAGAACACAAAATTTTCCATATTTACATATTTCGAAAACAATTTCTGGAGTCTTGTTGTATCACATGACTACCACGTTGACATGTGCTCTCTGCTTGATAAATCAGACTGGCCAGATTGTTGGTTTTACAAAAAGTATCTGACTTTCATTTAATATAATTTAATTTCTATACAACAACATTAAAAGGAGTTTGTTGTTGATATCACATGACTATTAGACTTCCAATGTCATCATTTGAAATTTGTGAAGTTATGTGACTAGTAATGTAAATGGCGAGTACCGGGTCAAGTTTCATCTATGCCGTAGTTTCGTCTAGTCAGTCAGTGGATTAAAGACATAACGATTATAATACTTGTTATTTCTGAGAAAAATAAATAATTTTCCTATCGATTTCATGCAGGTATAAGTCGACATAATATACTGGTAAGTTCAAATTTTCTAGGCCTGCTGGTAAGCAATTACCATATGTTGCAACCGCAGGGTGGTGGCAAATTCCAAATGTTTGATATGCAATTGTGATGACCCCACACCCCAACCTAAATGTCCAAATATGAAAAATGGGGTGGGAATATTCGGAGGAAACCCAGATTAGAAAACAGACTGCTATTCGTTTTAAGCCAAATTTGTAGTCCAAATTGTTGAATCTCCGAGCTGAATTGAGAAATTGTCATCCCTTGTATTATATATTGAAAAACAATAAGAGCCCCTGTATCAGTACAGGTTTGGGGACTGGTTTAACGAATTGCAAGAATACAAGTTGATTTTACAGAAAATTTAGTCCTTGTTTATACAAAAGTATATAATTTTGAATGTTTTTGTCAAAATTTAAATCAAAAATGTTTTTTTAAAGGATGGATTTTTAACCAGATCATCCTAAGGAAACAAGGTTGATTGAAAAATCTTGTTTGGGATTTTATTGGCACAGGTAAATTCAGGGTTAAACTCTTTTTGTTACAAGACAAGATTCTAATTATTTGCATTTAATGACTTTTTTATACTGTAATAGGAAAAGTTTACTTTCTATAAGATGCATATGTATATATATATATATATATATATATACATACACATACAATGCTGTCGGGTATTTCTGCGCACATAAGGTTTCCGTCTCCAGTACTGAAGCAAAATGAATATCGAATTTGACCAATTGATGAAAAGAAAATATTGCAACGCTTACCATCTGAAAAGAGGCAATTGTCACCAGAATATTCTGTTCAAAATAATATTAATTTTGGATACATGGGATACCATCCCCGTGTTTTCATGACTCGCGATATGTTGGCCTATTCTGAGCACAGCTTTTAAAAGATGTAATGTTTATCCACCGGGCTATAGAAATGAAATACATTACTTTGGACTGTTTCTGTCAGCAGTTCAGTCAAGTAATTAGGTCAGGTTTATAGCTAGTTTTACAAAATTCAACGTAATAATGCCAATAAATGGCAAGAGATATTAAGCAAACTAAACTGATCTTATGAAAAAAATACAAAAGTTCAACATTTTATTAAAAAAATAAGCTATTATGTGGACGAGAAATGACAATGAACAGGATATAATATGTTTACAACGTCTTGTTTATGGGAAAAAAATTACTAAAGAATTTAGAAACAGACTATTCACTGGGAATTTCTTAAGAATGCCCGTTCTAGCGGGAAGTTGACACATTGGGTAGCAGACGATTTTGTACATGTGGGACAACTTCATGCAAAAATTGGAACTTGGATTAAGATGCAGAATTGTTTTAAGGTAAACATTTCCATCTTTTATCAAATGTGTATATTTGTATGATTCTAAAAAATACATAGTAAATAGGATTTTATGGGTTACAGGTTCAAGAAGGTCATGGAGTGGGTCTTCATGTTGTCAGTTAGAAATAACATTTTCATCTGCATTTTGAGTCAAAATGTGGGATAATTTTGTACATTTTATGAATATCACTTTTCTTAATTAAAGTACGGTCGTTTTTTCTTGATACAGAATGACCAAAAAAAACACGTGATCCATTGTTTACAGAAATGACATGTCGTTGCACAGAATTACCCGATGCGCAGAATTGACCAACATGCTGGTATATATTGCTATAGAATAATTTAGAATTAAAGGTTGAAAGGAAACAAAACTAATTTATATTCATTATGTTGCTCCCATTTAGCAACATAATGCAGGTCAGCAAAATAAAGTTTGAATTTTTATTGTGTACATTGAAATGACTTTACATGCCAATTTATAAAAATATAATCAAACTTGTTTTGTTGGATACATTTTGTGGTTTTGTACGTGATCATCTTTTCTGACTTAGATGTTTTGGAGATTCTTGAAAGAGAAACATCTTTAGATTTACAAAATGCATGTTTTATAATCTAAAATGTTCTTTAATTCCATTCAGCAATGGTCATATGTGAACCTTGAAAAAATTAATTTCATCCTGGAAAACCCTGGACATGACCTGGAAATTTATCTTTAGAAAAGCATGGGAACCATGTAATATAGAAAATCTTGTGATCCACACCCAGTAATCACATATTCATTTACTTTGCATGACAAGAGAAAATTACACATGCAACTGACCTTTGTTCTGGGTCCTATCTTTACCCTTTAAAGGAGTTACCCCTAGACCACAGCTTGAAAACTATTGAGATTTCCACCCAGTTATGTATGCACTTTTTGGACATGAAAAGATGACTGGGGCAATTTGACCTACCAAAGAGGTAGAGGTTAAAATACAGTTTACAAACATAGAATTATAGTTTTTGTATGAATTACTGTATATATTCACTTATAAGACAAGTCCAACTGCAAACTGCACAGACCCAGATCTGCCAGTGCATAATGTGTCAGCAGATCTGGGTCTGTGCAATTTGTTAGGGGTAATCAGTAGAACAAACAGCATAGACCCTGATCTGCAGATGCATTATGCTATGACAGATCAGGATCTTTGTTGTTTGCAGTTCGAATAAATTTATAAATAAGTGAATATGCGTGGTAATTATGGTATATTTTGAAATCCTGGTATCAATGGAAATAAACATACACATCTTACAGTAGGATAGTACAGGGTCCCATTTGACAGCTGGTAAGTTGCAAGTTCATTGACGACTGCTCCGGTGAACTTGTGGTTAGAGCATCTGCCTCAGATGTGGGAGGTTGTGGGTTTGAACCCCGGCTGAGTCATACAAAAGACTTATAAAAATTATACTAACAGCTGCCTCGCTAGGTGCTCAGCATTAAGAAGTTAGTATTAAAACTGGTTGGCCTGGTGTAAGGATAATGTGACTGGATGGGACATCATGCTGCATGTTTGGCATGATGCCCCAGTACTAGGCATCACACTAAACTGCTGCACTACAGACATGGTAACAATATGACTGAAAAATTGTTAAAGCTACATTAAAAATCCAAATCACACACACACACACACACACACACACACACACACACAGTTCATTGGAAGTCCTCAATATTAGACTTTGTTGAACCCAAATTCCCATGAGACTAAACTAAGTTTCAAATCCCAAACTTTCCATTCTTTCAATAGAATTATCTCAGTACACTGTACAGTCCTGAATACTAAAGTTTTCATTTGGTTTTTTGAGAATGTTTAGACTTGCGGTTTCACTGGAGTTCTGTTTGTAACCTACAATTAAAATTCTATATAAAATATATACTTAAGGTAGAAGATAATGTATTCTTATTTGGATTTTACTTACTGTACATTATCTAGAGTTTTGGCATCTCTCTGATAACCTAAGTGGTTAGAGCTTCCACCTCAGATGCTGGAGTTCGCGGGTTTGAAACCTGACAGAGTCATTTCCAAAGACTTATAAAAATGGTACTAGCACCTACCTTGATTGGTGGTCAGTATTAAGGGGTTAG
>JAECUM010009554.1:0-48024 GCA_016617855.1 Megalonaias nervosa | reverse complement strand
GATACATTGCATAAATAACTGTATTCACGGGATACGTTCGTTCATAATATGGTTTGTCAATACCAGTCACCATTCCTGGTTTGGAATTTTTATTTAACGTGACAATATTATTTCCAGCGTGAAGTCGGACATGGTCACGTTTGTCACGGATAATCCAAGTGCCGTCGTCTGTTTCTGCAATAAATTTTATTAGAATAAAATATCTTTGATTGTCGAGGTAGTTAATAATCTTTGCTGCTCGTTCGTCATTCATTCTAGTATCGACAACACTCATGATTGTGAATGTTGACTACACATGAACTGCACCATCGTCACGAAATTCCTTCTTGGCTTTACGGATAGGATCAGTTATATCCCTATTCGTTAAAACAAGATCTTGCATTGAAAAAACTAAATTTAGTTTTTGGCAGTTTGTCAAGTTCGAATCTGGCTTTAGAGGGTTTAATTACAGATAATCTCGTAAATTCCTCCATGTTATAATTAAGGCAAATATATATTTAAATTGAAGTATAATTATGTATTTTACGATACAAGTAAACAATAAATGCAAGTGGCTTATCATAGGTTCTTCATTTCCTTCTAACATATCCTGCGTAAATGAATTTTGTGGATACCTCATGCAAAATATTCGCAGAGGGAGTCTAGGACCAAAACCATACCTGAGGTGTGGTGTTGGTGTTAGAGGTGAAACTCGGTTGTGTGTGCAATGCGGTGGTAAAAAATATAGAGAGCTGAAACGATATTATGATAAAAAAGTAATGCCGATGAATCTCCCATAAAAAATGCTGAAGACTATCTAACCAGATTTTCACCTCACCTACAAAATAATAATTTAGACAAATGCTATTATTATATAAATGGAGCAAAATGAATTTGTGAAGCATCCCATCATCAAGAATTATGAGGCACCTCGTAATGGTGCAGTTAGGTACTGTCAACAAAAAAACCAGTCTGTTCTGTCACTAATACTGGTTATATCATGTTCGGTGCTGGAAGAAAAAGATTCGTGTACTAGTATTCCCACAGAGTAACCGAAGATGGTCTTGTGATAGATCATATTGAATCAGATCCGAAAAATAATTCTTGATGTAATTTGGGCGCTATTACACAATCAGAAGTATAAGTTTGCAAATACTGGCAGTCCACGATACGCAATGGTTGTTAAATCTGTGAACGTGGAGAGAGGTGAAGAAATAAAATTTCCATCGATTAATGCACATGGTGAATATTTTGACATTGTCTCACGTTCGCGGATAATGTAAGAAAATCAGCGATAAGGAAGGCGTTAGAAAAATAAAAAAACAAGGGTGCCCCATAACCGCCTTAAGAAAGGCATCATTAGAGGAATCCTAAAAAAGGACCTCATGGTAAAGGCTTTACTGGCAATGAGGGGTCCCCTTGGAATGGTAACCGCTCATCATCGCTACTATTTATTTTTTTGTTTTTTATTTATTCAGAAATACTTTTATTTTTATTCTGATTCAGAAATATTTTATTTTTATTTTTATGATTGAGATTTTTATGTTTATTCTGATTCAGAAATATTTTAATTTTATTTTTGTTATGTGATTTTTATTTTTATTCTGATTGAGAAATATTTTAATTTCATTATTGAGATTTTTATTTTTATTCTGATTCAGATTTATTTTATTTTTATTATTGAGATTTTTATTATTATTCTGATTCAGATTTATTTATTTTTATTTTAAATAAATATTTATTATATAATGAATGACGAAAATATTAATGTTATTATTTCTGGGATTGAAAAATTACAACAAGACGGTATAATACTTTTTGATCAACTTAGTCCTGAAAACATTTTTTGTGATTTTGAATCGTTACAAGAAGAAATATTGGAAAATAGATATACATTACCAGCCGATTACAAATTCATAAAATTATTGCAACGATCGATGTTGCAATCCTTGGTAAAATTTGCAGATACGCAGGTTAAACTAATTATTCCCCTTGCTCACGCGATTGTAAAAATTAGATCCGAATTGTCTCACAAAATACCAAACAAAAAAGATTGTGAATGCTCGTATAAGACAATTGAGAAAGATTATGTCTGATTGTGAAAGCTTTGTCACCAATGACTGTAGTGAATGTGAAAGTGATGTCACCAGTGACTGAGGTATTTGTGAAAGCATTGTCACAGTGACTGTTGCAACAGCTAAACAGAGTGAAAGTAGTAACCGATTGTGAAAGTGAAAGTGCCAAGGGAGGAATAATTTATTTCTGACTACAGTAGAACAAAATTATTTATTTTTATTCTGATAATAATATATACTCAGGATCAGATTGCCATATTTAATCTGATAATAATATTTATTTTTTATTCAGATAATAATATTTACTCTGAATCTTATCGTAAAATTTACTCAGAATCAGATTAAAATATTTATTCTGATAATAATATTTATTCTGAATCAGATAATAAATTTCATCGGTTTATTTTTATTCTGATAATAATATTTATTTTTATTTTGATAATATTTACTCAGAATCAGATAATAATATTTGTTTTCATTCTGATAATAATATTTACTCAGATTCAGATTTATTCTGATAATAATAATTAATTTTATTGTGATAATAATACTTATTTTTATTGTGATAATAATATTTATTTTTATTGTGATAATACTATTCATTTTTATTCAGATAATATTTATTTACTCAGACTCAGATTTTAATATTTATTATGATAATAATATTTATTTTTATTCTGATAATAATATTCACTCAGAATCAGGTTGTAAAATTTACTCAGAATCAGATTATAATATCTATTCAGATTATAATATTTATTCTGATTATAATATCTATTCAGATTATAATATTTATTCTGATAATAATATTTACTCAGAATCAGATTAAAATATTTACTCAGAATAGACTCAGATAATTATTTGACAGAATATTTTTTTGTTTTACAAAATACTGATACTGGTGTTCTGTGATCTATCACACAGATTTATATTTATTGTTTCCCCTCTCAAGTCCAACAAGTGTCCCATCTGGTCAGTAAGTTTGAAATGTATCCTTGATAACAGTGGATTATGACATCTTAAATAAACAGGATTAATTGGTTCTGATACAATCAAATATCCTGGTGGAACTTGCGGAGTAAATGAATGCAACATATATCCTTGCTAGGCCTGATTGGATTTTTATAGATCTACTTGATAGCTGCCATCAATGACGTCACACTCAAGGTTGACTGCGATCGTCGATGTTGTATTTACAATGCCCGGCGAAACGTGCCGGACTTCAACGTATTGATTATTGTTGTATTTGAGAATAGTTGGTGGCGGGGTATTTTCCTCCATGATTCAAGGATTTGCAAAAAAATATTTATAGCGCTGCCTGTTAAATCTAGCTCGGGGAAATTTAAGACCTGGTAAAATTAAATTTGGATCATCTAAATTAATTGCTTTTCCATAATGTTTCAACAGATCTCGTAAATCATCATCGAATTGTATATTTTTCATAATAATTTTTTTTAATATATTGTATGTCTGACCTGATTTCGTTCAGATGATGAATGAATTCAATAATATGTTGTTTTTTATCATCATCGTAATGTTGTACTAAAGATCTAAACAAATTATATAAATTCTCAAATATTTGATTGTATTCAGGTTTGATTGCGTAGGCGAATGATTTTATAAACTCCACATTGACAATTTTATCATGATCTTTAAGTTTAAATAAATAAATACCTAAATCAGGAATCTTTTCATTTTCACTGATAAAATAAGCTCTATCAAGCTACCATGCCCGACTTTTCCGATATTCTGGAAGTTTTATAAATATTCGTTTTGTTGTGATGAATTCATCTTTGGTCGGCTCTGGTGGGGTTTTATATGCTGGTGCTACATCAGGCCATCCTAATAGTTTTAATCGATGTCAGATAAATATCTGCAGCGTAATCTGGTGTAGAAATTTCAATCGTGGATGATAATGTTGGTTCGTAACAGTAATGTCTATCTTTGATTCTTTGCTTGTGATCGTTTTAATTCTGCGTTGAAATTCCTCATTAATCTGTTATATGTGATAACTGCCTGTAGAAATACTTACAACTTGCCAGACTGGAGTTCCGTCGTCGCAGTTTTTATGCGAGAATACTAATGAATTATTTGGTTGTAACCCACCGAATGTTTTTGATCTAATGTTTGGCCAACTATAATAAACTTGCAACTGTGCAAGTGCTATTTCTTTGGCTGGAATCACATTTAGAAAACTAACACTGAACTCAGAATTAGTTGAACGTACTGATATCATTGTTGGTTTTATGATGTTGTATTAGTGGCGATCTGTTGTAGTAGTTCCTATGACGTTGTCATTGTTGACGACATTATTATTTACCCCTAATTTTAAATCGATTGAAGTCACTGTCATTCCTGGTTGAAAAATTAGGATCATTTCTGTGAACTCTTGATCCGATATTATTCCATCGCTGAGACCGAATGATATCAACGAAGACAATTTGGAGTATGCTAGCGTCGCCGTATGTAAATTCATTGTATACTCGTGCAATTTATCAACCGCGCATGGATACATTTTTTTTTTGCGATGATATTAAGAATACTAGCAACACCGGTTATAACGGCAGCACCGGTTCCTATTGCTGGTGCTATCACATCTGACGCTGACAATGCGCCGATAACCGTTACTACTGCACATGCAGATAATGCAATTATGTAACAACGACACGTCTGTGATATTGCTTTTGTTTTACTGTATAATCGTCGATGATATTTTTCAGTTTGGTTTGCCACTCACAGACTTGCTAGTACCTAAAACGTTGAACGTCAATCATTATATTTTAAGTAGGTGGTAGTTTAGCGGCTAATTCAAGACACCAGTAGTACAACACGGATGTGCCTTTTTCTTCGGGATATTCCACAAACGTTTCCTCATCGTTTTGATCTAGTAATACTAACATAGATCCAGAAGACCCAGTTAGTGAATAACGCCGTGAAATTGTGGAAGATATTGTAAATGTTGTAGCGCCGAGTACTGAGAGCCTGTATATACCGGTAACCTCAGCGATATATTTGATGGATTTATTGAGTGGTGTCCATAATGCTGATCCAGATGATGCTGTATATACTGCATTGGTGGTAATCTACTTATTATCAACAAGTTTAATATCAATAACCGCTGGATTTCCAAAAAATTCATTAATAGCTCTATTTACGTTTCTACGAAAATTTCAAAACGTGTTTACGTGATTAGTAAACTCAATTCTGAATGTGCCCATTCCATCATTGATTGTCGTCACCGACGTTATCGTTGGGACATTGCTATCATCGACACATTTTTTGTTGCAGCCTCGAAATCCGATTCTGGTGTTCTGAGATTACTAATACCATTATTATTCATGTCGAGAAATGCACGCATCATACCACCGCTAACGGACAAAAACTTAGATTCTTCATCATCAACATATTTTTTCGTTGCCGCGTCGAAATTTGCGGCTGGGTTTCCAAGATCTGTAATTTTATTTTGATTCATGATAATGTAATCCGTGAATGCAACGCCGATTTTCTTGATATAATAGCTAAGTGAACTACCGGAATCTTGCATTTTGCCTTGATCAGTAAACGTAATTATGTTTTTAATAACAGCGGTAGGAATTCTTATGATCACATCTGACAGTTGTATGTTGGACGTTTTTAATCGTCCATGTTTGTCCTTGAAAATAATTCATTTTGATTCACGCTTGCAATATTTAACAAATCATCAGTCTCATTTCTGAGCTGAGCAAGCGTTGCGTATTTGGATAAATCACCTTGCTGAGTTTTACTCTGAGAAGATCTTCCGTACACATCTACCATTTTATTTACTAATGTCTGTTTAAAACGTTTGACTACGTGGTATATTCATGCGAGACTTTATGAGGTGGTTTTGTTGATGATGACACAGCGTCGAGCACAGCGTCGAGTACAGCGAGTACTTTACGGCCACATACTGGCGGATCAGTTATTGTTTGTGTTGGTAATGTTGATTACCAGATAGGTGTATTGAGATCATTAACATATTTTAAAAATTCTTTTGGTGGAGCCAGTCCATACGAATCTAAATAAACAATTCCACGTAAATTAATCGCGTATGCAACCCAATGAGAGCATGGGCCAGAGTTTCTAACAGAGTTTTTGGACATAGGGAGAATCAACGAACTGTCCCGGGAAGTCTTAAACCTTTTCCTTTTTATTGATTCCTTTTCCTGTTGCTTTCTTTAGTGCCATCCTAGCAGCAGTTCCAATAGCACCAAGTGCAGCTGTTTTTGCAACAGCTGGGGCTGCAGCGGCTATTATTCCTGGAATAGCTTCGAGAAGTGAAAATATACCACCGGTTTTACCGATATCTTTAATGGCAATCGCAGAAAGATTAAGTCGTATACCGGTCTTTGATTGTTTGGCTTCAATGAAGTATCGGAGTTGATGTTCTGACAATGTTTGTTTATTCGGACCACCTTGGATTTGTTCTTTTTTAGTGATATCTTCACTCCACAGTTTTCTTTGGTACTAATTGCAGTTTTTTAATCTGACCAGGAGTCAGACTAACATGATGATATGACATTATATCATGACCGATTTAATTACTGATCGCTCGCGATGCAAGTACATTATTTCTACTGGAGCATCAATCACTCTCATTCGCCCACCAACACCTTCAAGCAACATTGTTTTATCTGAAAGTATAACACCGATTACTCTGTAATTGGCAATAACTTCTTTTTCCATATGGGCTCGAAAGTGTATATCAACGAGAGATTGCCTAAATAAATCCAAATAGAGAACAGTCATAAATTGGATACAGTGTTGTAAAATCCCGCTGAGATATTTGTAAGCCAGTATCAACATTTTGATCACGCCCCATGAATGTCATCAAACGATGATACTCACGTGGAAGATGATTTCTTGCAAAATTTAACAATATTTCTTCAGATGGTTCTTGATGTCCATTTATTCTCAATGAGACATCACTAATTCCAAGTCTGTCGAATATCATTACACTACGCGTTTGTGAGTTTACTCGTAAAACACCTTGGAAAGCAATATGTCTTGGTGCAGGGACACCTTGTTGTGATGCTATCTGCCATGTAAACAAACCATTAACAGCACCTTGAATACTATCTGTAGTCATCGTCAACCATGATAATATTGATTTACCGCCTTGATCCATAAAAGAAAGCAGACGTTGATCTTCAGTGGGTGATGGAGTCATTACTTGCGTCCACAATGAAAGTTTTGTTAATATTACTTTTCCATGAAGCGCCGTAGTTGCAGCTGCATTAACTCCTTCAGCGTGCGATATTGCATCATTGTCAGTGGGTTTTCTTACAAGTTCTACAGTGTGTTTAGCGCCAAATATAACCTTTCACACATTTCTACAGAATCCAAAGATATGTGACAGTGGAATTGCACATGAAAACTCGTCATCGTCGTTTAACATTGACCGACGTGATGCAAATCCCAAGTTGAAATTTCGTTCATAGATACGACTGTGTCTCCAGCTGCATTTAGTGTTACGTTTCTATTCTCGGGTTGATCAGTGGTATCCTTCGCAAATATCATTGACGGACCAGCCGATCTTGAGTAATCATCGCTGTATCTTGCAAGGCCAAGCATCGTCGTAGCAACATCGACGTCGTTATGGCAAACTTCAATTTCCCGACCATCAGGCATATACATAGTTGGCACTATTAAATAACGACACGACAACGTTGTTAACAAAACCAACTCAATCACCAATTGCGTATGTTGTATCATCTAATTTTAAAAGTCTACCTTCGATCTCAATGAATGCCTCAGCAGGGAGGAAATGTCTACTTGTATCCTGAACTTGTAATTCAATTTTTCCTCGTGCGTCAGGTGGGTCATAAGAATAATATTGATAATCGCGCACAGATTCATCCTTGAGTATTGGTGCGTCCATGTCGAATGCGGGATCAGATATACGTTTAAACAGCTTTATTATATTTGCTATCGACTAACACGAATACCACTTCATGCTATCAAACTTGCAATTATTTTCTTTCTTTTTCACCAGCTAACTGAGTTTTTGATTTGCTGCATGACTTATTATTTTACTAACATTTACAGGCATCACTTCAGTGCTGGGTAATTTTACTGGCTGTGGTTTTCGTCGTATCAATCGTGCTAGTCTATCTTTGATTCCCGATAATGCTTTGCTAGCAACATCACCAACTGCACCAATACCTTTTTCACGAACAAGGTCAATAGCTTTCATTCCCAGTTGCTTTGCAATCGGTATTGCTTTTGGGGCTATCCTTCTAAATAGACCCTAAACAACATCACCGAATCCATCACCGTAGATCGCTTTATAAGTTGGTAATCGCGAATTTATCACCCTGACCATGATCGGTCCGCGTTGAGCATTATGTATGATCATCTTATTTACTTGTCACTGATCTAATTGCATCAATCACTGTGGTAATCATCAACAATTTCATCGATGAGAGACCGATAAACATTAATATCCATAATACCTCCTGTAAACAATCGCTGTCAAATAGCAGCTGCTTCATTAACGATTTTTGGGGAATTATTACCGGCTCGTTTTCCACCGATTAAAATTTCTAATCGTTCAACATCAGCAAGGACGTTATCGGGACATGGAGTAATAAGGCCACTTCCCCGAGTGGCAATAACACTTCCAGTGGCACCGGGGGCATCCAGCCATTCCTCTTCTTCACTTAATATTGGACTGGCTGCTCTATTTTGGTTGTGGTTGTTGTTTTTGTGGTTGTTATTGTTGTTTTTGTTGTTGTCGTTTTTGTTCTCGTTGTTGTAATTCTGAAAAATAGTTATCTATTATATTACTAAATACAACATATCTTGGATCACTATTTCGGGCCTGATCAGCTTCGTATTGTATGCGAAATACCCATCTGTACCAGGTTTCACGACTTGCAGCATCATTGACGTACTCGGGTTTTAAAATTCTTTTTCGCTGATCAAAACTTATTGCGGCAAACAAAAGTAATCCTCTCATGTCGTCAAGTTTTTTGGTGTGGTTAATAGCGTCTTCGGTAAATTTGTCATTGATATTAATTTTGGCTCTTGATTGTTTTGGTTCAACTTCTGATTCTTGTTCTCGTTTTGGTTCTACTTCTGATTCTTGTTCTCGTTCAGGATCTGTCACAATATCCTTTATTTCACCTACATCAGAACGAAGCTAGGCAATACCCTCAAGTATTTCTTGTGTTTGTGGTTTAGCAGCAACTATTTCAGCGCGAAGTTCTCGTAGAAACTTTTTTTGTTTTCTTAGTTCGCTCTGCAATCTTTCCAGTTGCTTAGCAGTTTGCTCTAACGTGGGCAAATGACCTTTAATAGCCCCTGTAACCGGATTGAATAACTGTTGTGCACATTCTGAAAATTCCACTTGAGACTCTTGACGCGCTTGTAGTTGTTGCTTGAAATAATAACGGACGGGTAGATATTTCTTAATTTCCTTTAGTCGCTGTCGAGCTAGTTTAGCTTTGTGAGATTCCATTATTGATATAATAATGATTCAATTACAGCAGCAGAGAGGGTGACGTCCGTGGGTGGCGAGCAGACGAACACGCCTAAAATTTGAAAACACAATAAAGTAGCAAAATGAGCTAACCCAGTTAGAGAAATCTTGGTCGCTTAGAGGCTTCTGTTTGGCGTTATTGACCTTGTATTTTTATTTTCGTAGGAAGTTTTATTTTTGCGAACAACCCTTCTAGCCAAGTGGTCTGTTCACCTTCTGTGCTGCTTAGATAGATACGAATTTCTTGAGAATCCCGTTCTGGCGACAAGTTGACATGTTGGGTAGCAGACGATTTTGTACGTGTGGGACAACTTCTTGCAAAATTGGAAACTTGGATTAAGATGCAGAATTCTTTTAAGGTATATATTTCCATCTTTTATATAATGTATTTATTTTTTTTTTCTAAAAGATACACAGTAAACAGAATTTTCTAGGTTACAGGTTCAAGAAGGTCAAGGAATGGGTCTTCATGTTGACATTTAGAAATCACATTTTCATGTGCATTTCAAGTCGAAATGTGTGATATTTTTGTACACTTTATGAATATCAGTTTCCTTAATTAAAATAAAATCGTTCTTTCTTGATACAAAATGGATTTTTGACCAAAAATAACACGTGATCCAATGTTTACATAAATGACTTATCAACGCACAGAATTACCCGAACGCAGAATTGGCCGACATGGGGAGAGGAATATATTTTCCCATGTGCTCATTCGTTTTGTTGTTTTTGTTTGTTTTTTGCTGTTGCTTTTACTGTTACTAAACTTTTCATTTCTCATCGATCTTGACACTGAAATTGTGTCTCTCAATTACGCATTCTTATGTGCAAACCCAATCCATAAAACATCACATTTTAATGGCTTAACCATTATTCTTTGACCATACCTCCTCGTTTGTTTGTACATCCCTAACGATTTA
The DNA here is from genome assembly GCA_016617855.1 of Megalonaias nervosa. Lineage (NCBI taxonomy): Eukaryota > Metazoa > Mollusca > Bivalvia > Unionida > Unionidae > Megalonaias > Megalonaias nervosa. Next base: position 37,549 of record JAECUM010009554.1, on the reverse strand, counting down.
AGTAACGGTAATCTTTAATGTGATAAAAAGGCACTTAACTTAGTCGATTCATAAATTGATTTATAATTTCTAACCTGAATGTGACCAGAGTGGACCTCACTCTGACATTCTCCGCGTCTTTCACGCATAACGGACTTTCCATACTAACACGGCGCCATACTGCGTACACTATGGGCAAGTTGATTTCCTCAGACAACATTGTGACGTAGTTCATTCTATTCGGTAACTGCCGAATGGTTCCATAAATTATCATAATGTTGAGAGTTTCGAGTTATATCCTCTGCATACATGTACATTGAAATTTACACCGCTTATCATATCCACGTGAAAGGCAAATTTGTAACTGTCATTTTTTACCTTTGCTTGATTCGACGTTGTATTTTCCTTCTACGTACATATTTGTGTGGTCGTGCATTCACATCTTCGCTGAAAATGGATTTCTCCAGGACAGGTGGTCTTTTACACTGAAAATTTGGAATGAGACGCGCAGACGATAACGGTGTCAGGGTCCAACCTGGGCATAATCAGGTTTAAAATTGTAAATCAATAAACGAACTAAGTTCTGTGAATCTTTAATCTCATTTGTGCCTTTAGTCTTTTAAATCAGTAGTGGGGTACAAACAAAAGGGGAGGTATATTCAGACTATAGTCTGTATACATGTAATCATCTATGTTCGTCCTGTGTTCTGGAAGAGACCATTTTTGATACACAACTGACTCGGATAGGAAACGCCTCGTGACTGTTGCAAAGAAACATAATTTGCATCGGCTTTCATTAACATTCTACTTACAAATAACATGTACGTGCCAACAACAAAATAATATAAAGTTATTTGGCCTAAAATTAATGTAACCAGAATTTGATTATAAAGAAATGCAAAACAATTAGCTTTTAAATTACCATCACCATCATCATTATTGAAGTAATAATGGAACATTTCCAGACTATCTATTTCACTTCTTCCAGACGTTATCTTAAACACTATTTTAAATAATTGCTAAATAGCTTGACTTCAGTGTATCATTTGTGATTTTGTAAAAGGGAATTTATTTATTTATGTATTTATTAATTTGAAACCACAAACATTATAAAATTGTGTGAGAATATTGATTTAATCTTCTCTCTCTCTCTCTCTCTCTCTCTCTCTCTCTCTCTATATATATATATATATATATATATGAATATTATGCGTTTCATTTCAGATTCATGATTGTTGATTATAAAGAGTCATTTTTTTGAACACATTACATAGATTCACGATAATGAGTTCTACTTTTAATTGCAGTAAAACATATTTTTGCGGCTTTTTGACCTTGGAAGTTGTAGGAGATATCGTGCTGACGAATTGATGGGATTTGAATTCGAGTCATTGGTTTTCCCATACGAAAACCAGGTCATATAATTTCTGGTTGGTTAGCTGCTACACAAAGTGGTGGGGTTACATTTGCATTCCATATTTGCTTTCAGATCGATTATCACCTAATGCCAACTCATAAATTGTCGAAAGGCTACTGTACAACTACTTTCAACTTGTGATTCAATGAAATAAAAATAAATAAAACAAAGATTATTGGGAGTGGAATGCTAAAGGCTATGTGATCTTCTTAAAACAGTGTTAAACCTAATATCACGAGCGAGCCTATTTTGTAGATCAAGGCTACTGTCTAGCCATCCATTCCACTAAGTCAGGCTACTTCAGTTGGTGTAAGTTTTATAAAATTGATCTAGATTGTAAAGTTGAGCTTGTGCTATTTTTATGAAATTCGTGTGTTCTTACTGACATGGTAACGGTCATGTGTTCCCTTCTATAAACAGTGTTAAACTAATATTAGGAGTGAATCTTTTCTAGCTTGTGTTACCTTTTAGGAACTCCACCACACACGTGTTCATGTGTTACTGGTTACTTTAGTGATGTTCATAGTTGTAATTCAATATCTTCTCAACGCTTCTTGCCTTTTCGCGAGACCACATGAAACTGTTTACATACTCAGAGAACATAGTAATATGAAATCTGAGACTTTAAGAAAGACTGGTATTCACAGAGCTTCCATTCATTGTTCATTTAAACATACATCCAGGGTATGCATCACAAAGCATGCTAGACAAAATTTTAGTGATTGGTTATAATATGCCCAAAACTTTTTGAGTATCCACTTTGGTTAATTGCTGTAAAGGCAATATGAATACGAGCCACATTTTAAAGATACCTACATTAAGCGCTTGTGGTTAAGTGTGAACTTAATGGTTTCACGTTGTGTGATTATTTAATTGATTCAGATATAGCAATACCTTGACAAGAGGTAAATAAGATAGAATTAAGCAACATCTTCCCTGAGGCAGAAAACAATTAATTTATGTAGTATATTGGTAAAAAAAACTGAATGTCGATGACACTGAAGGAAGCTGAAAATTTAGACTGCAGGGGCATGTTTCGGACATATAGCTTCGGAGAAAAATTAAACATCTACCTGCAAATATGACGGGTTTATTCACGAATTCTCCGCTTCCTCCACCTCTAGGACAAACCTAATGTCAAGATTTAAGCTATCGACCCTTGTGTAACCAGTTAGAACTAGTTGTTCAGTGAACTGAAAATAACTAATGCAAAGATTATTGAGATTGTAATGCCTAAGTTAAATCCCCTTCTATAAACAGTGTTAAACTAATATTAGGAGTGAATCTTTTCTAGCTTGTGCTACCTTTAAGGAACTCCACCAAAATCATCCAGTTCAGCGTGCATAGCTTTTGGAAATCCATGTGTTTGGAATAAAATTTATTCCTTTAATTGATGTTTGCATTTTAAATTTAAAAAACCCTCATTTCCAGGTTGTGTTCATTTGATTGTCTTGGTTTTCAGTTGTATCTAATACATTTTATTTGAAGATTGAATAGACTTCAGGTCTGTAAAGAAATATTATGCGTGTGGTACAGTTTTATTGGGCCACGTGCGCTACCCTTGGTTTTGACAACCTACACATTGCAACGTTCCCTCTCTTTGTAAAGACGGGTGGTTCATAGATTTAGCGATCGTTATCTAGAGGATGACCTCCCTCGCTTTTATTGCCCGGTGTGAGTAAATAGAAAGAACATCAACGCAGAACTGACCGAGACTATCTAGAAGAAATAATGCAATACGAGCCCTCTTAAACATGAGAAACAAAATAAATTTTAATTATTTAATACACAAACTAAAATTGGCAACTTCGATTCAACAGATTTACATTAATGGAATTTAATAGCAGTGTTCAATTACGGATTCGTTTATCATGGTAACGAGTGGTGAAAAGAGTACAATATCCACCCCTGATTTGTATCACCTAGCGTCGATTCCTCTCTTGATGCCGTGTATCTCACGTCTTCCCATCTTCACGTGTATACTTGGTTCCTCCTTTGACCTTTCTATTCCGAACTCTTCCTTTCTTTCCGGACTTCCCTCTTTGGACCGTCCTCATCAATTTCTGGGAGAGAGCTGTTTCCTTAAAGCTGTTCTTTTTCTTTTCACAAATCGTGCGCCCTAGCACTATAGCGTGTCTTTCCTTTCAAGACAGCTACCTGGTCCCTTTTACTTTCTTTTATCGAAAAAAGCACTACTCCCTAGTTTTTTCCCCCGGAGTCGAATTTTGTTTTCTCTCAAGAAAAATCGGACTAAAGAATACTGACCAAGGTCGGTACTTTTAAATTCCCATTACTTCGAAAGTGTACGCCTTAATTTAACTGACCAAACATAAGCAACTGTTCCTAAATGCCCCCAAGATAATCATTTCTTTCGTCAGGGTTTGACAGCCTAGAATCTGAGAATTACGATGCATATCAACTTCCCTTTGAAAATCGATTATTTGACATCAGGTCCATTTCATGCGCTTATGGTCGGTAGCTCTAATGTTTCACTTCCAGGATACCATTACAATGCCCAGGTCAATTCTCACTGAACCTTAGATGTGGGCCCTTTAAGTTTAACGGCTGAGATAGAGAAAAACGTCAAAGTGACCTTTCACAAAGACATTTCTGACTTGACTATGGTAAACGTTTAATGCACAATTTATTCAACTTTAAGGTTCAATACTCATTCAAAATTCAACATGTTACATAGGTGCCCCTTTAAGAGTAAAATCTGAGATTTTGCTCTCCGAATTTTGAAGTTGCATTTCAAGTTATTGTTTACATGTCCTGAAGTGACCCCTTCACCTCAGAATCAAGTAATCTACTCAGACAATCTGCTCCTACATTGGAACTTCCCTTAATGTAACGCAATTGAGCTTGATATTGCTGAAGAAATAATGACCATGTCATTAAACGTCCATTCGTCAATATAGCTTGGGCCAAATAAGCAAGTGGTTGGTGGTCAGTTTCCAGAATAAACTTTCGCCCTTACATGTAGTGCTGAAATTTAGAGGTTCCAAAGATAATCGCTATTCATTCTCTTTCGGTAACAGAATAATTACGGTCTGTTAGAGACAACTTTCTGCTACCATATGCAACCGGAAATAAGTTTCGATCATGTTCCTGCAGTAAAACTGCACCAAGACCACTGCAAGATGCGTCGGTACGTAAGACAAAGTCCTTTGTCACGTCCGGTATTCTCACTACGGCGTCTGACGTCTACCTATCCTTCAACGTCTGAAATGCTCTCTCACAAACGTCTGTCCAAATAACCTTCGTCGGAGCCTTCTTCCTTGTCAAGTCAGTCAACGGACTAGCAATAGCGCTGAAATTTGCAACATACTTACAAAAATAACCTGTAAGTCTTAAAAAGATCGCACTTCTGTCTTAGTAGCTGGACGTGAGGCGTTCCGAAGCTGGTCGACTTTAGCACTGTCTGGGGTTAATGTATCTTCACTGAGTGTGTGTCGTATATAAGCCAGTCTCCGAAATCCTAAAACTTTTCTCAGTAAAACCATGTGTTCTTCCCAAGTAGGTATCGCCGATAACAAATCCTCCATGAAAATTGAAACTCCGGTCCTTCTTAAAGGTTCTTTCAGTTTCCTCATCATTTGGGTGATAATGCTGGGTGCATTCTGGACCCCGAACGGCTAGCAATAGCGCTGAAATTTGCAACATACTTACGATAATAACCTGCAAGTCTTAAAAAAGATCGCACTTCTGTCTTAGTTGTTGGACGTGAGGCGTTCCGAAGCTGGTCGACTTTAGCACTGTCTGGGGTTAATGTATCTGCACTGAGTGTGTGTCGTATATAAATCAGTCTCCGAGATCCTATATAACATTTAGATGGGCGGGCGGTGAGCCCTGTCTGTCTAATTCGTTCCAGAACTTTTCGCAGTAAAACCACGTGTTCTTCCCAAGTAGGTATCGCTAATAACAAATCCTCCATGAAAATTGAAACTCCGGTCCCTCTTAAAGGTTCTAGCAGTTTCCTCATCATTCGGGTGAAAATGCTGAGTGCATTCTGGACCCCGAACGGCATGACTACCCATTGGTATGTCCCACCTGGTGTTGCAAAGGCAAGTTTTGGATGGTCTTCTTTACGAACTGGAAATTGCCAATATCCCTTTGACAAGTCTATTTTCGAAAAATATTTGGCGTTGGTTACTCCGGCTAAAATGGACTCAGGATCCGGTAACATTTCGACCCGAAATTCTGTGATCCTGTTTAATTTCTGATAGTCAACACAAAAGCGGTGATCACCATCCTTCTTCTGGACCAAAACAACCGGTGAACTATGTGCAGATTCGACTGGTTAAATGACCCCTAAGTCAAGCATAGTTCGAATTTCGTTCCGTACAGTTTCTAACTTCGCTTGAGGCAGTAGATAGGGTTTCAGTTTCACAGGCGTTTCATCCAGCAACTTCAAACTGAACTCCTCCAAGTCCGTCATTCCTGGTCTTTCTGTCAAGACACTTGAGTATTCGTGGAGTATCTTATCCACCTCTTCACGTTGTTCTGATGCTAACGTTACGTCAAGGACAACGTCGACGTAGGTTTCATTCCTTGTCAAAGGACAAGTCGGAAGTACTTCCGCCAATCCTCCTTTGTCGTCGGGTACTTCAGTCACAACTGTAGCAACCACAAACTCAGTGGGTGTCTCCCTTTCATGATAGCGTTTAAGAAGGTTAACGTGGTACAACTTCTCTTTATCTCCCACCTTGATACGGTAGTTCTGTCCACCCTACTTTCCCGTTACAACGAACGGTCCCCTCCAGGATACTTGGAGTTTGTTGTGCTCCAACGGTAACAACAACAACACCTTGTCACCCACTTCAAACTTCCGTTCCTTCGCCCTCTTGTCGTAGTACTTGGCTTGACGTCCCCGTGCGTCACGGAGATTCTTCTGGGCCAGGTTGCAAACTTCCTCCAGCTTGTTATGGAGATCAACAAGATACTGATATGTTGTTCGTACTTCCTCGGATGCCTTTTCATCCGTCCATTTCTGTTTCAATACAGCCATGGATCCTCTCATTGTCCTCCCATAAACTAGTTCGAATGGGGAAAATCCTAGACTAGCTTGGGGTACTTCGCGTACACGAAAAGTATCGCGGGAAGGTATCGATCCCAGTCCTTGGGTCGACCTTCCCACAACATCTTCAGAGCTTGCTTCAACGTCCCATTGAAACGCTCTGCTAGACCATTGCACTGCGGGTGATACGGGGTAGTAGTCAGGTGCCTAATGGAAAGTAACCGGTTCACTTCTTCACCTGGCTAACAAACTGAGTCCCTTGGTCAGTTAGTATCTCTTCAGGAACACCAACTCTGGACTAAACTCCTAACAAAGCTTCAGCTACTGTAACTGAATCAATGTTTTCAACGCAACGGCCACCGGTTATCAGCTAGTGTAATCAACAATCGTTAACACATAACGATTACCACTTTCTGACGCAGGCTTTGTCGGACCTATCAGGGCCAGAGCCACCCTCGAGAAAGGTTCATCAATCAGTGGGGTGGTTCCTAGTGGCACTGGGCGATGTGAGCTCGTAGGTGCCACCTGCTGACACTTGTCACCCGACAGACAAAACATCCTTACACCCCTATGCACACCTGGCCAGTAGAACTCCCTCACTAACCTATCTCTCGTCTTTGCCACACCCATGTGACTTCCAAGGAGACTATTATGTGCTAGCTAAGAAGTTCTCTTTTCGATCGAGGTACAATCACTTGCTTATACCTCTCGGATACTTTCCGGGCGTATCGATACAAGATACCCTGTTTCAGCGCGAACTCTACTTCACCGTCTGGTGAGTTACACACGGACTTCTCCTTTGCGTACCCACGTATTCTGCTAAGGGCAGAATCTTCCTCTTGAAGTCTATTTAATCCAGCAGGTAGTAAATTATCTATGGGCGAAGTCGAGGGGTTCAGCGGCTTCGACCCTGACCTTCGCTTCATAGACCTCGTCTCTACGGCCCCACGTGTACAGGAATGAATAGTGACGTCCATAGCTACAACTTAACGTATCAAACATAAAATTTAAAGCACTCATTTAGTAAAAATCACGGCTATACTAAACCTATGGTACTGACTGTCAGCTTGAGTACGTCTGATATTGCCCTCGATTGATGCAGAAATCACATCTACCCAAGCCAGCAAGCCTCATAAACTGATATACGCCAATGCTAATATCTGTATAAATGGTAGAAATTCTGGCGATGATATTTACCAGGAGTATGCTGGTGAAAATGCCCTACCGAATGGTATATTACACAATAGGATCGGATGATATATTCATATGAAATGCCCTTTTAAAATCGTTATTAAATGTCTGTATCATACAGGGATTTTTCTCCATCTTTATTACATAATGTTGTGTGTGTTTGTATAATTCCCGGCTGACTTCTGTAATGAATAATGATGTCTATAGCTACAACTTAACGTATCAAACATAAAATTTAAAGCACTCACTTTGTAACCATCACGGCTATACTAAGCCTATGGTACTGACCGTCAGTTTGAGTAGGTCTGATATCGTCCTCGATCGATGGAGAAATCAGACCTACCGAAGCCTTCACGGCTCATAAATCGATATGCGTCAATGCTCATATCTGTATAAATGGTAGAAGTTATGGTTATGATATTTGCCAGGAGTTTACTGGTGAAAATGCCCTACCGAATGATATATTACACAATAGGATCGGATGATAGATTCATATGAAATGCCATTTTAAAATCGTTATTAAATGTCTGTATAATACTAGGATTTTCTCCATCTTTATTATAAAATGCTGTGTGTGTAATTCCAGGCTGAGTTCTGGAATGAACAGTGACTTTTATAGCTACAACTTATCGATTCAAACATAAAATTAAAGCACTCATTTTGTAAAAATCATTCTTATACTAAGAATATGGTAATGACCGTCAGCGTATGTAGGTCTGATTTCATTTTGAGTGGTCTGATTTCTCCCGTAATCGTGTGTAGGTCTGATTTCAACTGTCAACTGTCAATTAACTTTTCAGTTACTGCAGAATAACTTATGTTTTTCATCACATACATGTGCCAACTTTGTGGATAGCAAGCACTCAGGGTAAGTAGGAACCATTTTAAGTTCAAAATGTCTGTGGTCAAGGTCACTGTGTATGAAATAAGATGAACCATTTCCACAAAATAGCATTAGTTTCATATCCTATAACTGGATCAAACTTTGTGGACAGCTTTCACCAGGAGTAACGAAGGGCCCTTTCAATTTATGGGTACAAATGCCAAATGTCATGATTTCATTGAAGTAAAAGAACTGGTTTTCAGACAATAACTTTACAGTAAAACCTATCTCAAGAAGCCACCTTTTCCCAACAAAAATCAATCTCTCATGACAGGTGATGTCTCATAACAGGATCGTGCAAAGAACCACATTCCGATGTCAATGATCATTACTGTGTAAGAAGAAAAATACCCACAATTCACTGTACAAGTACTGAGATGTTTATACGTAGATCGAGTCAAAATATTGCATGCATTCATCCAAAAATAATTTTCTGTCGCATATAGCTCTACATTTATCACAAAACATTCACATTGTTATTTGAAGATCACATGCACATGCAATATCGTATAAATTATAAGATCGCTAAAGTAATATAACATCACCTCTTTCATATTTTTTTCTCCAGTGTTAGAATTTCAGATGGGACTAGGATTTAGATTTAAAAATGTTATAATATTAAGATTAATTTATCAAAAATGTTTATGTACTTGTCCATGTCAGTGACGTTGAACATGCATGTGGTAAACAATTTATGCTGGTATAATTGCTGTCAGAACTCGTTTGTATTGGTAACAAATTTTGAAGGAAACCCCATACATTTGTAGAAATGCATTATGATGAAGATAAAAATAATAAATCATTAAAATATCAACACAAGTACATTAGCCAATGAATGATGTAAAGTACTTTTATGTGAAAATGTCTTTGCTCAATAACTTTGTTCAACAACTGAATGACCAATAAATTTATTCGGATGGAATGAAATTGTCAGTAGTCAACTGAAAATATGTAACCAAGTGTGCCTACCAAGCTCATTTTTGCTCAGTGTTTCCTTTTCATTTAACCTCCGCCAAAGGACAGCCAATTTTTTTATCAAACACTCAAACACCATCAAAGACCACATTTGATCCCATTATTACTTATGACACCAGACAAAGTCTCACATCTGGCCCAAATTGTCCAGATTGCAACAATTAGGGGGTCTCTGAGAAAGAAACAACTCATTTCCTTCTACTGTTAACATAACCACATTTTATGATAATCTTTTTCGTACCTGCTCACTCTCATTGGTAGAATATCCGTTAACATACTGTCAATAATACGGAACTCGCGTATTAAATCGTCCATATTATATTTTACTCCTCGCAAATAAGATCGTATCTGATCAAGTAATTTTTTATAAGTGATACTTGCTATTTTACAAACATTTTTTTTTAAGTCTCAAGTCGGGGCTCAATGTTGAAAGAGAGACACCAACACAAGATATTATTAACAAAAAACGGATTTAATGATGCTCCACTTGAGATTATGCCAGTCCTGGTCATTAGCAGTGGTAAATATAATATTACTCGAAGTATTCTACTGTAATACTTATAACATTGTTTTACACACCAAAGGCTTTTATGATTAAATTTTTAATATTGCATGAGTGGTTCAACATCTTGTTTTGGAATTTCTTCTGAAATATGATTGAAATCGACAATCTGTTTGTTTCATTATGCAATATTTATTTACAATTTTTACACGATTGTAAAAATTCTAGTACCAACAATTGGATCAAGAAATCTCACGAAACTTGTTATTGTCAGCCAAAAATTCTCTGTACTTGTCATAAACATCTGACGAAAAATCATTGTATCGTTTATCTCTTAGTACCTCATTTTTCTTTAACCAAGTGTATGAATCAAAAATGTCTTCTAATTCACGTTCATACAAATATGTTTTATTTACCAAATTACTGTAATCATTTTCTGTTTCATCAACAAATCCAAGTACCAAACTTATTTGATCTAACGTGAAATTTGTGCGAACAAAATGTTGTCTGATAATTGCGTATGCGTCCACGAAATGCATTAGCATTAATGTTTTAAGCTTGTCTAATTCAATTGTGAGAAGACCAATAGCAGAAGCTACGTTTAACATTATTTTTTCATATGGTTTTGTGAGTATGTTCTCATTTTCATCATAATAATTTCGTAATGACAATTGTCTAAAGCGCTGGATTGATGGAATTGAAATATCATCTTCTTCACTTATGTCGTAGTAAGAATCAGTCTTTATTCCAACTTTGTTTGTGTTACTTTTTCAAAAAAAATTTTCTCGCTCATCATCACTAAGATTACTCATTCCATCTTCAAAAGTTTTGATTATCTTTAGAGACCTTCCAACACTAATCGGATCAAATTCTAGTTTTTTTACGTATCATTGGCAAAATTGCGTTTGAGTACACTTTAATAATTAACTCGGTATAAACCGTCTTAATAACGGTTTTAATTAGGGTTTCTTTGTCGTGGTAGAACATGCCGAGATACTTAAAAATTTCTCGTTTTAAAAATCTATTATATAACTTCTTGTTTCTTCTTATTCCTATTATCCTAGATTTCGCTAGTTTGTCGATACGATCATGGTTATCGTTCATTTGTTTTTCCACCTGCGCTACTCGTGCTTTTAATAAGTCTGATTGTATTATCAAATTTATGTTTTTGAAATCAAGCTCAAGCAATATTTTTTCAACAGGATTTCATTTTGTTTTTGTTCTTCCAGACAATCATCAGGATGACAGTATCTGCTTATAATATAAAAGTTTTCTATTGCTTTTTTCAGTTGTGGTCCTCGCATATGCATAACACGAACAAAAGATTTTTCTTCTTCTGACAATGGAGAGTTTATCATTGGAATTGTAAAATTTTTCGTAGTATGTATCACACATGCCGCTAGCGATTCGTCCCTAACATCTTTCTGGGGGTTAAAATATTATCATAAAATTCTCTCGCAACGGTTATAATTGGTGGTTCTGACATCATTTTATAGCATCAGATTAAATTTGATCATCGAGTGTGTATATTTGAAATGATGTCAGTCCTGGAAACGGATGTTCAGCAGCGACAACAAAAAATAGAAAAAATAAGTACTTGTTAACATTTTTTTTTCTGCCTGTAAAATATTGTGTTGCTGAGATAAACGCATTTTCTGTACTATACAATGTTGTCCAGTTGATATCATCGTTTGATCCTTCCAATCGCCAATTATAAATTCGACCAACACTAGAGTTTAATCGACCGCGCAAATGGAATTGCTAAATAGCAACTGTAGTGGGACATATGATTTTAATCCAAAAGTTTTTAACTTCCCCGTTTGTCGTCCACTCTTGTCAATCAGAGAAAGCGTGATGAGGATAGTTTTCAGGATAATATGCTGATGCGCTTACCTCAAACCCAACTCGATTGTCAGTTGCCTTAAAAAGTGTTGGAATATACCCAATATGGTTTTAGATTCGTTTTGAACCAACAGACAGACTGTCAACGTATGGTTTATTTGTCAGATCATTAGGGTTAACTGGAAGATATGTCATCATTATTTTGTTGCTTCTCATGTTTATAATGCCTGACATTGGTCCACCGGATCGTTTAAAATATGGGGTAAGTTCTTCTTTTAACTGAACATAACTAATAGCATCATCCCCATTAGCTGGTGGAGAGTTTGTCGGTAATCCAGTTATTTTGAGTTATTGCTCATTATCAGTTTACCTGTCATTGTGTCGCCTTACTTATCGAATTTGTTCTCGTCAACAGATTTTAATTGTGCAGAACTTACAGCATGTGTGTCATCAACATTTGCTGGTGGATACGTAGTTTCCAAGTTTATTACTTTTGCCAAACATGTTGAGATTGCGGATCATTGTATCACCTGCTTTATTGAGTTTAATATCATCGAAATACATTAACTGTAATAAACTTGCTGCTTATTTTGGATTAAAGTTTACTGGTGGAGATGAAGTTTCTGAGTTTATTAGCCTTTTTTCTGATATATCAATATTACCGGTGACATCTCCGACAGATTTATTTAGTTTGCTATCGTCAACAGATCTCAGTTTTGCAAAACTAACAGCTTGTGTATTAACAACATTTATTGGCGCATAATTTGTTTCTAAGTTTATTTATCCTTTTTTTCTGATATATCAATATTACCTGTGACAACTCCACCAGATTTGTGTAGTTTATTATCGTCAACAGATTTCAGTTGTGCATGACTTTCAGCCTGCGTATTAACAACATTTATTGTGGATAATTTGTTTCTAAACCTAATACTCGTTGATTTAACAGACAGATTTCCTGTCATTGTATCATCACTTCTTTTAGATAGCCTGATAAATCAACATTACCGTGTTTAATTGTACTTATAGCCGACGAATCTCCTAATGATGTTCCAAATTTTGTATAATAGCTCATTATTTGTTTATTGTCTCACAATTTTTATCAACTTAATTTATAATATGTCGATATTAAATTTTCATACAGAACGATTGGTGCAACAGAAACACAAGAACGAACTTCCAGATTGTCATTATCATATTATTAGGAGAACTGGGTCAGGGAAGACAAACTTACTTAAGAATCTACTGCTGGGCGATAATTTTAACTATGAGCGAGTTTACATTTACACAATTAATCCACAACAGGATAAGTGCGAGCTACTTAACGAACATAATAACAAATTTCGTGATGATCTTGAGGCTGGTGAAGATTTTTTTATCATCAGACAACCAGGAGAGCTTATCCCAGTTAATCAACCTGATCCAGGTGAACATAAGATAGTTGTGTTTGATGATATTCCGCTAAACAACGTGGAGATGAATAAAATAAGATCATATTTTTCACTGTCGCGTTATAAGAAATGTAACTCTCTTTATCTCGCTCAAGGATTTTATAACGTTGACAGATTTATTAGGCGAAATACTGGTTGTTTTATCTTATTCCCAGGATTAGACAACGTTGATGTTAGAAATATTGCAAACGAGTAATGTGGCGACGTAACAAAAGATACATTTATTGAACTGTATCATAAGGGAACAAAAGATAAATATAATTTCTTTTATTCGACAAACTTACACGTGATCCAGCGAAGATGTTTCGCTGCTGTATTGAAAATTATCTGCAGTAGTTTTATCAAACAGCTATTGAATAATATGGATAAACGAGCAAAGTAGAAAAAACGTATAGAAGATTGTTTTAAAAAAACTTGCTCAATCTCAGGCAGAATTTAAGGCAAAAGTGCAGCAAGCACGACGAGGTCAAATAATTGCCGCAGAAGAATAAGCTAAAATTGTAAAACCAGTTACTGTGTTTTTACTTGGAAAACAACCTGAAATTTTACCGCCATCAGAAGAAGAACTTAAAAAATTGGAGGAAAAAGGTTTAGCTGGATTATTTAAAGAAGAACAAGAAGCAGCTGTTGAGACAATTATAAGAATGTCTAAGGAAGAAAAAAGAAAGTTGACTGAGAAACTTGTAGAAAATATTGCTTGATCCTGCAGGTAGACAAGCTGAAATAAATCGGCTGATCAGTGATGAGCTTGCCTTACAACGAAGATTATCAAGATTTACATCAATTGGGCCGATTGAAAGAAAGTTGGGCGATATACAAAAAAAAAAAATTAAAAAGTTCAGAAGATATATTGAAGGAGATGTATGAAGAAGAAGAAAATAGAAGAGAAGATTTTAGGAAAGAGCGTGGATTAGATATCCAAGATAGAAAAAGTTTCGAAGATGATCAAAGAAAAATAAATGATAAAATAGAAGATTATGAGCATAAAGGATTTACCAGAGACCACAACTTTGAAGATTCAAAACAAGAGTATAACTCTGATGAAAAAATGATAGAGTTAACAGAAATAGCGGAGAAAAGCAAAAAAATATATCGACAAGGTAGTACCAGAAAATAACAATTACAGATATTTGATAAATTATACCGACATGTAATTATTACCAATCTTTATATCAAAGATATCAAACAAATAAAAGAATAAAGGCACGGTGACCACGCTAAGGTTTTAAGCACTGAAGCAAAATGAATGGATTTAGAAAGAATATCAGCTGAAAATATAGAGAATATAATATTAGTTGAAAATCTAAAGAAAATAAAAAAGGCATAATGGATAAAATAACGACCATTAAATGCAATGATTTTATAAAAGAAAATGATATTTCTGATATTGATAATATGAAAAATAGGGAAAAGGATAAAGACCATAATCTCATTAAAAAATTCGAAATTACTTCAGGTGATGGTGCTAAAGCTTATGATAAAATTAATAAAGCTGCAAAAGAAGATATTGGAATACTTTTTGAACAATCTAGAAGAGGGATTATTGCAACTAGTTTTAAACATAGGGCGGCGAAAATTCGATCTGGAAAAGCGGGTGATACTAACTTTAAAGATGTGTTTGAATATCATGATAATAATCGCATTAGGATACAACTGCAACTGGAGTCAAAGTATTTACATCAGTTACTGAAATGATTGGTAGATTAATGCTGCTGATATCGTCAAAAGAATCTGGATATGTTGGTGCTGAAATTGACAATGAAATTATTGACATACTTGATCATTTAAACTCAAACGAACTACTAACATCTGACGAATACGAAATATTACATCGCGATTTAATCGCGGCGACTTAATTTTATCAAAAATAAAATAAATAGCGATGTCAGCAACATTATTACTCGAGTCTAGCACGGCTGCTAAAGATAGCGCAAATTTTTCAGTAAATTATATTCCACCAATACAACTGGATCCTGAAAAGTAATATGAAATCGCACTAATTTCCTGCACAGCATGGCATTCTATGGCTAACATAAAAACTGATGTTAATGATGAATTTACACTTGATCTGGATCCGCAAACATACCGACGTTACAGATAACATTTAAAATTCCACATGGAGCTTATAATGTCACTGATTTAAATCAAACAATAAAAGAGCTGATAACAGAAGTAAACAGTGTCGATGACAATTTTGATCTGACACCGAATTATAACACGTCACGCGCTAAAATAACATTAAAAATAATATGTTAATCGATTGTTCATCAGGAGCAAGTTTAGAGTCGTTGATAGGATTTTATCATAAACAATACGGATCAACCACAGAACAAACTATTACGTATGACGGTGATCTGCCAGTAAATACAACTGACGTAGACACAATATTAATAAATTGCTCTATTGCAACTGGATCTTACTCAGCTCGTGGCAGTAAAGGAAAAACAATATATACCTTTTCACCAGACGTTCCACCGGGATCGCTTATGCACATTAGTCCACGGCAGGTTATTTATTATCCGCTAAATATTGAAAATCAGATAACATAAATAAGTATGCAATTGACAGATCAATGTGGACGACAACTGGATCTGAATAACGAGGTTTACAGAAGAAAAATAGTTGGAGGATTTATAGGAAATATATTCACTAGAATTATTGAAAATGTTCCAGGAATAGCGCATAAAGTTGCGTCAATTGCACTTGACGCGTCAAAAGCTTTTGCAACTGGAGCTGCATCTGCCGTTGGCACTGCGGTGAGACAAAAAATAGCTGATAAAATAAAAGGCCAGTCTGCACCGCAGATCGCAGATATAAAACAAGTTCTATCAGAAATCGCCCCAACAAAAGAAACAGAACGTGCAATGATAAGAACAAAAAAAAACTTTTATCGCCAAAAGGCAAGCAAATTAAACAAATATTAATATCTAGAGCAACAGCGCCAAATTTTATATAATCTAATAAATAAGAAAAATGACTGTTAGAAATTATCTTGATTTAGCAGAGACTTAGGACACCGACGACACAATAACAGAATTTGAGTATGCTGAGCATCTCCACAAAAATTCTAATGAACCAAATAAGGCGGGTGTTGAACATAAAATACGCGGGATGAAGATGTATCTCTTTTGCCTTACAAAGCAATGTTAGAACTACGTGGCCAGATTATGACAGCAGCTAATCCATCTGTCGCAATTGGAGCTGACGCAGAAATATCTCTTATAAACAACGGCTGGAGCTTATTTAAAAGTGCCAAATATCAGCTAGCTAATCAAACAGTCGAAGATATTTCAAGTCACCTACAAGTTGCAAGTACTGTACTAAGTATTATTTCGTTCTCCGATGATTACTCCAGATCAACTGCAACGAACATGATGTGGTTTAAAGATACTGAGGCTGGTTTAGATGTATCAAATGAACTTTTTCGAAAATTGTTTTAGTACACAGCGCTGATGCTGCTGCAGATGTTGTAATTGTAAGAACGTTTCTTATTGTTAATGCCACTGCTTTAGGTATAGCCGCACCATCTGCAGCCGCTGATGCAGACGCTACAAGAGTATCACTTAATGCTTCTTGTAATAATCTTGGTATAACACCACCAGGTGCAGCTGCGGACGGCGTTGTAATGTTAAATTTGATTAATAACGCAATTAGCGTAAGAAATATACGTTACAATGATGGTTATGCTAAGAGAAAGGCACTTGCAACAGGATCACGCCAAATGACAATGATGCTGCCGTTAAACACAATATTTAGATTTTGCAGGGACTACAATAAAGTATTTCGTGGAGTTAAACACACATTTATTTTAAATCGAGCAGAACAAAATGAATGTTTACTTCGAGCTGGCCGAGCTGATGTACAATTTATCATAAACAAACTTGCGCTGTGGATGCCATGAATAACGCGTTCAGTCACAAAAGCACCAGAATTAAATAGTATACTTGATAAACACACAAAGAGAATGTATTTTCAGCAACATAAAATATATCAAACAGCAGTTCCAAATACCACCGACTACACATGGCGCGTCACAACAACGTCAAGTGAACAACTAGTGCGGCAATTGTTTGTTGTATTTCATCAGCAAGCGCGACGCGGTGACCAGCAACAAAATAATGCAATATTTGATAATATTTGACGGATCTCAGATATCAGTGGAGGAATTTCGTCAACTTCATGCGATATTGTATTTTGATGTTAGTAAACACAACTTTCGTGGTCTTGATTCGACAGCAGATATTGAAATTACCTGGGCACTTGGAGTAGCTCCAGCAGTACAGTTGTACGTGTACGCGCTAGTGATCAGCAACAGATTTATAACAATTGACTCTGTCGGAGGTAAAATGTCAACACAAGTTTAATGTATAACCTTAATACAAATGACAAAATATATTGTAAAAGAAATATATTTGACTGATGGTCAAGTTAAAAAATTAGCAGCTGCTGCTGCAAAGCAGAAGCAGGTATCATTAAAAATCAGACACGACGACTAAGCAGGTGCTTGGGGCACTTTAACAAAATTAATGCGAACCAAAAAAAACAAACCCAAACAAATAAATATATATTTGATCGCACAAAAACTTTTGTTTTAAATTTGAGTCCCACACAAACAACTGCGATGGCAAAACAAGGTGGTTTCTTTGGGCCGGTAATAGCTGTAATGGCCAAAACGTTAATACCTAAAATTTTGCCAGTACTTGGTACATTAGGATTAGCAGCTGCGTCCGGCACAGTATCTGGCGCAACGAAAAAGGCTGTTTCTGGAGACGCTATAAAGAAAATATTTATCTAAAGATAAATATAATGCCCAGACGAAAAACGGCAAAAAGAAAGACGACAGCGAAAGAAAAAAAAAACAAAAAACAAAAAAAAAACAAAACAAAAAGACACGATCGCGGCGAACAAACAAAGGCGGATTTATAGGACCATTGCTGGCGGATGTAGCGGGAAGTCTACTGCCAGGTCTGCTGGGAATTGGCCGAGGACTAACATTGCCAAGCACAATGAGATGAAATCTCCTGCGTTAAGTAACTTTAATATACTTGCTAAGCTAAAAAAGCAAAATATTTCCGTGTAGTTTATTCCAAAGATGAATTCGATCGCGATGCGATTGCTGGTGGCTCGTGTGTGATAAATATACAAAACTTCAACGACTGATCAGACACACACTTTGTAGCTGTTTCTGATAACAATTATTTTGATTGATTTGGACTTCCACCTAGTGACGCAATAAAAAAATAT
This sequence comes from Megalonaias nervosa, assembly GCA_016617855.1. Classification (NCBI taxonomy): domain Eukaryota; kingdom Metazoa; phylum Mollusca; class Bivalvia; order Unionida; family Unionidae; genus Megalonaias; species Megalonaias nervosa. The sequence continues at coordinate 19,051 of JAECUM010009554.1, read as the reverse complement.
ATCAAGAAAAAATATAAAATAAAATAATAAATTATTCGTGTAATCAAATTCAGCCAGTTGGAAAAACTGCTTATTGATATTATTGCGTGATTTTTATAACACAAATTTCTCAGCATATAAATTTTTTGAAAATTTATTTTACAGTTTGACAAGCAACCTTGCCACACCAATGATGAGATTGCAATTAATTTTGTATAAACTCCTTGATATAATCAAGGATTATAAAAAGGTCAACATACTGTCTCAAATGCAAAACTTAAACAGAAAATATCGATGAAACAACAGAAAAAACAAAAAGTAATAGAATAATGTTGAAAAGTATTTGTGCAATCTGAGGAAAAAGAAAAAGTATGTTTTTAAAGAAATTATCCGGAGCTGGATGTGACAAGGTTATTTTAGTAGACGATTAATAAATAATGATATGCGAGTGCGATTGTGATAGAGATCTCTGCCTTGAGCAAAATAAAATTGTTACATACTGTCAACAGTGCAACAACAGAGAAATAATTGGAACAGGTATAGATATACATAAATTAATTGGCAAATTACCAAAACTAAAATCGGGTTCTCCATTACCAAGATACAAATATACCGGACTATACAATCCGCTAGATAAACAACTGGATGAAAACGATAATCCATTACCAGGACAAGAGACTTACAATCAAGTTGATGCAATAGCAATGCGTCATGATATCTGCTACTGTGAAGATGAACAAGATAAGCACAGCTGCGATAAAGTAATGCTAGACGAACTTCGTGATATGAAACCTGTAAATATGAGAGAGCGTGTTGATAGAATGCTGGTGCAGGGTTTTATTGGAGCAAAATATAAACTTGGTCTTGGCAAGAAAGAATTGTACGATAATCTTGCATCAGAGCTACACACACCTAGAAGTTTCCGCGACTTAAAGTTGTCGCAAATGCCGTTGACGATATCTGGGCGATAGATTTAATTGATGTGTCAAATCTTTCTCAGTTTAATGATAAGAAAAAATATATTTTTAATGTTATTGACGTTTTTAGCAAATACGCGTTTGATGTACCCGTTTCAAATAAGGCAGGAACGTCGATAACTGATGCGTTAAAACAAATAATAACAGGTACAGAAAGAAAACCAGACAGAATCTGGACTGATCATGGAGCAGAGTTTTTTAATTAAAAATTTGGAACAAAATAACAACAAAAAATACGTTACAGGAAATAAAGGTAAGAGCGTTGTCTTCGAGCGATTTAATCACACGCTAAACGAGCTGATACATAAACCTTTGACAGCCAAAATACAAATAAATATATTAACAATCTACAGAAAATTGTTGATAAACATAATAGCACGAAGCACAGATCAATAAAAAAAGTCGCCAAACAACGCAATGAAAAATACGATATTAGCAAACGAAAACATGTACCGCAGACATAAATTTAAAGTTGGTGATAAAGTTAGAATTTTTCTGACGAAAAAAACATTTGACAAAGGATTTACTCAAAACTGGAAGGAAGAAGTATTTGTTGCTGATAAAGTACTTTTAACAATACCGGTTACCTATGCACTTAAAGATTTATTGGGTGAGCATATAACTGGTAGTTTTTACGAACAAGAACTTCAAAAAACCGAACAAAATATATTTGTTATTGAAAAAGTTATTAGGAGAAAAGGTAATAAAAGTTTAGTTAAGTGGAGAGGATAGAGCGATAAATTTAACAGCTGGATACCAACTAAGTCTATGAAATAATATTGTTATAAACTTGCTCGTACTTCATCGGTACAAATTTACATTTGACTGGTCTGCACAAGGACATTAAATGTAATTTTCTTTCATTATTAACTGGCATCAAATTAAATATTTTAACAAAAATAAAATCGTGTTTTATGCTTCTTTGCTGGCCAGTCATTCTTACGTTAAGGAAAAGTTTTATAAGTTGCCAAAATATTTGTTGCTCGGCAAAATTAAGATTAAATTTTATTATTTTTTAGCGATATGATACTTAACATTATATCGTCCAGTTGTCGGTCTGCTGTAATTTGTTTTATCAACAACATATACATTGTCTTGCTCATCGTCATTGTTGTACAAAATTTCATCCTCTGTATAACCAAAAAGCTAGTCCGCTATTACGTCAGAGATGAAATCTCCTGCTGTAAAATATATCAGCAAGTCTTTCATTAAGTCCATATTATAATATATTTTAATATAATTTATAAATAATAAGAGGACTACAGAGATGAAATCTCCTGAGATTAAATATCATCAGAAAGTTGATATATTAAATTACAATGAATTAGCCAAGGCGGTGCGCAAATCTCTGTCGGGATATAGTGCTTATTCTGCTAACGTTATTATAATGCAAGGTGATTCTGATAAAATTCTTCTAACAACAGCAGAAAAAAAATAAACTTATTGATAGTACAATTATAACATTAAAATTTGATAAAGATGATATTTTGATGTTTGCTCATGATTGTCGTACAGAAACCGAAATAAGAAACATAATTAATCGTCATATTTGAAAATAAATCTGTCAAAGGGTAACGTTGACGTTGCTGATTTAGTTTTGCCATCAGCTATATCTTTTACTGATTGCGGATTAATTTTATGATACTTTGCAGCAGCTGTTATTGATTTAAATTTCATTTCTTTTCCAGTTTCATGATTCACTGAGATAATTCATCTTTTGGGATTTTTATAATTATTAGCACCATCAATTCCCCGTGTAGTATTTTCTATCGACATAATGATTATAAATTCCAAGTATGTGATATTCTTCTTGTTCTTCTGCTGATAAACCAATATATATATATATATATATTCAGTCATTATATTATATAGCATTTTCATATATCTAATTAAAAAATGTATAAAAAGAAATTAAATATAAAATATTATATAAACATAATGCTAAAATTGCAAATATTGCCAAGAAGAGCCTTATAAAATCGGAAAAAATTGCTACTGCATTTTCTGGTTACGATAATAGTTATAAATTTGATAATCAAAATATTTTAGCAAATTTTAACTCTACAAATTTATTTCATCTTTTATAACAAGTTGTAGCGCGAAAAGGTGCAGCTCATAAAGGTATCAAGCTAATATTGCAGTTTCACGTTATTTTATCAAAGTTACACGTGCTTCAAAAAGAAATAATTGATATAACTTTTGAAAATATAAATTTCTCCAAAGAGATTACCGAACCATATTTAACGGCTAAATTACGAAAAATATTAACTGGAACAAATATTTCCTCAGTCGCTGATGAAATACATCAAGAAATAAATAAAAAATTGGAGGAATTTACTGTATCAGGATCAGGTTGGAAATTAATAACTTACTTCTCGGTAGTTCTTATGTTGATCTTCCTCAAAAGATTAAAACAAAAAATGCTGTATAAATGTCAAAAACAATGATAACGAATGTAATCGTTGGGCAATTTTGTCTCCGAAACATCCTCAGAGTTGTAACTGTGATCGAGTTGAAAAATATTTGCCGTACAAAGATGAGCTATATTTTAGTGGGATAACTTTTCCAGTAGCAGAGAATCAGATACCAAAGTTTGAAAAACAAAACTATATTTCAGTAAATGTTCTCGGACTAGATGAAAAAGAAAATGTTTACCCGAGATATATTTCAGCGACTGCTACACAAAATACAATAAATTTATTATTTTATAAAGGACATTACAGCTGGATAAAAAAAGCTTTAACGGCCTAGTTGGCAGGCAATATAATAAAAAATAAAAATAAGAAATATTTCTGTTACAGATGTTTACAAGGTTTTTCTAACGATGAAAAACTGCAAGAGCATCTCAAATACTGTGTTAACGTTCAAAGAATAACCCTGCGAGAAGAAAAAGAAAAAGTATTAAAATTTAAAAATTCTAATCATAAGCTAAGTATCCCGTTTGTCATGTATGCTGATTTGGAGTGTATACTTGCTCCTGTGGCCGGCGCCGAAAATAATCTAAATAAATCAAGTACAAGAAAAATACAGCAACATGTTCCTTGCGGAGCAGATTATAAGGTAGTTTGTTGCGCTAACAATAATTTTACAAGTCCAGTAAAGTTATACACATGTACCAATGGCGAATCTGAAAGTCCTGCCATGTGGTTACCAAAAAATCTCATGGACGATGTTATTAAGATTTTCAACAGATTATCCAAAACAGCTCCAATGAAAATAACATCCAAACAACAACTTGATTTTTCCGAGGCAGTTAATTGTCATATATGTGAGAAGCTGCTAATTTAAAATTTCATGCCCCAGATTTTATTCCTGTCGTCTTACATAATTTTCGTGCCTATGACAGTCATATTATCGTAGAGGCTTTTGGCGATGAAGAAATTAAATCTAAACTAAAATTAAATAATACAATAAAATGTATCCCAAACAATTTTGAAAAGTATATGTCAATCACGCTCGGGAAATAACGATTCATTGACAGTCTGCAATTTATGGCAGCACCATTGGATGATCTTGTAAGAGGTTGTCGCAGTTTCAATGACTAAAAAGTTGCTTTGGTGAAAACTACGTCTCTCTGACAAGAAAAAGGTGTCTTTCCGTATGAGCATATCGACGACTGGAGTAGATTTGATGAAACTTCTTATCCTGATAAAGATAAATTTTACTCACAGCTTAAAATTGGAAATATTACAGATGACGAGTACAAATCTGCACAAGAAATCTGAAATAAATTTAGTTGTAAAACATTGGTGATTATCATGATATATATTTGAAAACATCTGTATTACTACTAGCAGACGTTTTCGAGAGTTTTGGTAAAGTTAGTCATAAACATTATGGACTAGACCCCTGTTGGTATTATTCTGCACCAGGAGTGTCGCGGGATGCTCTGCTAGAAACAAGTAAGATAGAATTGGATCTCTTGACAGATGTTGAAAAAGTTATCAGAGGCAGAATTAGGGTTATAACAAAAAAATATGCGGTAGCTAATAATAAATATCTGAAAAATCATGATAAAAATTTACCATCAAATTATATTATTTATCTGGACACTGTTAATTTGTATGGTTATGCAATGTCAGAGCCAATGCCATTCAGTGGATTTCATTGGATAACTCCAGATCAATTTCTTAAAGAAACTGAAAAAAATCTCCCAAAAGATATCGGTTATTTTGTTGCAGTTGATCTCGATTATCTAGTTCTACATTACGACTATCCGTTTTGTGCAGAGTCTATGATAATCGATTACAGTTTATTATCACCTGAACAACGGGCAATGACAACAACAAAAATTCGATTGTTAATAAGCTAGTTCCAAATTTGATAAATAAAAAAATTACGTGATATATTACAAGAATTTAAAACAAGCAGTAGATGCTGGACTAATTCTAAGAAAAGTTCATCGTGTGTTAAAATTTAATCAGTCGCGGTGGATGGCAGATTGTATTGCTTTAAATACCAAGCATCGTGCTGCTGCTAAAACCGAATTTGAGAAAAACTTTTTGAAGTTAATGAACAATTCTGTGTTCGGTAAGACAATGGAAATATCAGAAAGCGAGTCAATATTAAAATTGTAAACGATATAAATCGCAGAAATAAATTAGTTAACGATGACGGTTTTTTCTGTATGAAAATATTTAATGAAAATTTTGTTGCAATACAGCGACGAAAGACAAATTTAAAGTTAAATAAACCGATTTATGTTGGTGCAGCTGTACTTGATATGTCAAAGTGGCTGATGTACGATTCTCACTATAAGTTTACCAAAAAGCAGTGGCCAGATTCGGAGTTGCTATTTACTGATACAGATTCGCTAGTTTATAATATAAACTGTGAGGATGTCAATCAAGATATTTATAAATACCGTGACCTAGTTGATTTATCGGATTATCCAGCAAGTAGTGGATTTCATGATGATGCAAATAAAAAAGTTATTGGCAAGATGAAAGATGAATTTATGATTGTGCCAGTTAGGGAATTTGTCGGACTAAAAAGTAAAATGTACGTCGTAACTTTAGATGACAATAAACTGACAAAAAAAGTAAAATATATTCCTCGTGGGTATGTAAAAAATATATGAAATTTGATGATTTTAAAGCAGCGCTAAACAGCTGCACTAATTTTATTAAAACAAATGTTATTGGAACAAATCAACACAAACTTGAAACCGACACAATTATAAAATGGGAACTACGTAATTTTGACGATAAGAGATACTGCGAGGACGGAATTAATACACTAGCTATTGGACACCACACCAGTACTGGTGACATATTTAATTCATTTTGTCTAGTATTAAAAATAATATTCGAAAATTTAACTTTAGCCGATGGAGCTAGTAGCAAAATTAAAAAATTGATGATTAATGGCCAGCAATTATCATTAATGATGAAATTTCAGGTATTTGTTTTAGTAAATTTGATAGAATTAAACTCTCGCTTATCAAATCAGATAACAGCAAATATTTTGATTATCTTGAAAAGTTACGAGATGAGCTAGTATTGAAATATGATAACCCTTAAGATCCGATCAGTCAAGAAAAATATCTAATAATTAATATCGACTTATACCGGTCAAAGGCTTTTGGAAAAGGTGGTAAGTATCTTCTCTGTAAGATAACAATGAAAGAGTTATTTGAATGTCATCGGCCAGTAAGCGGAAAAATTAAATTTTATTTGTATAAACACGATAATAAATCATTCCTGATAGCTTATGTTGAGACATTAATAATCGGAGAAGAAAGATAACTGTGTCTGTTTTCTTTGTATTTTTTGAAGGGAGATAATACTGTCTTCGAGCTGTTGCAATGCCTGTATCTCTTCATCGTTGTTCGTTAAGGGGAGGAGATAAATTGTTAAAATCACCTGGTATCAAACAATATTAATAATTTTAAAACCTTAGGATAAATAAATAAATTTTGCAATATAGTCTTATAAAACCAATGTTCTGTGTTGATTTTGTGTAGGAAGCTTGACTAAAACCACTTGCAGAACGCATTATCGATCTCCAGACTGCAGAAGTCTGTCTGTTTTGTAATTAAGCCGTTGTATCGATCCAAGATGGCAATTCGTTTCCTGTACATATTGCAATGTATTTTAACCCAAAGGTATAAATATGTAAGATATTAGATTTCGCGATTTATTTTATATTTTGATAATAATGTTTATTCAGAATCAGAAATGTAATTCTAATCACTTATAGAAATTTCCCGTTAGATAACTTTACAATAATTTTCTGAAACAGATATATAAGATGAGTGTGGTCCAGTGCTATTGCAGTTGACTCTCATGCTCGTGGTCTTGAGTTCGATTCCCACAATAGACATAGTCGACGGTGTGGCGGTACGGTGCCATTTTTTCTAATATAATGGGGGTCCGGCAAGTTTCCTCGAAATTCAACAGAAAAAAATACATTCTCCCACAATGTCACCACGTGGTGGGTGCACTATTGCACTCCCCGGGGATGATTATGGGGGAGAGTGTGCAAAATCTGTTGAATGTAGAGGAGGCCCCCGTTTGTATGTGCCGTCCTTAATTAAATTTATATGTAACTGTGCTGTCCTTTGATAATACTATATGTGACTGTGCTGTCCTTAATTAAATTTATATGTAACTGTGCTGTCCTTAATTAAGTTTATATGTAACTGTGCTGTCCTTTGATACTATATGTGACTGTGCTGTCCTTAATTAAGTTTATATGTAAATGTGATGTTCTTAATTAAGTTTATATGTAACTGTGCTGTCCTTAATTAAGTTTATATGTACTCACTGAACTTGCTAGAATGTCGTTGGGCAATCTAGGAGTTCACATGGGGTTGTGGTGTCCTAGAGATAATGCTGTAAATATGCTTCTATAATTACGATTATGTTCTGCAGTCCTTGTACATAATGCTGTAAATATGCTTGCTGTAAATATGCTATAATTATGTGTTGTGCCTTCTATAAAAACATTCCTGGCTGAGGAATATTAGTTTTATTTTTATTGCTTTAAACAAATATTTATAGTAGTAGAAGGAAATGATTTGTTTCTGTCTCAGAGACCCACTTCCCCAACAAATATATTTCATCACCTGTGGATAAAACTACATATTTTGTCACCTTGAGCTACAGGCTGGTGAAGCAAATGTTAGCATAGAAGCATTTTGGAGGGAGAAGGGGTCTCTGAAATAGAAACCTCATTTTCCTCTACTACTCTACCAGCATGCGTGCTGTGCATGGTATTTGTCTCTTTTGTAGTATTGTATATTTAAGTATTTGTTCTGTTCTGTTTTAATATTGTATATTAAGTATTTGTTATGTTTCATTTTAGGTTTTTTGTGTGTTTTTCTTTTATCTTGTATTCTTGACAAATCCCACGACCTGAGGGTGTTGTGATTGTCTCTTTTACAATACCCAGCTCACTTGTGGCAGAAAACACTAAAAACAGTATTTGTGTCCTAACTCTAGTAAAATTATGTGTATGTTAAAGCAAAATGAAAAGTAAATATAGGTAACCCTGTCAATTTGTTCGCCATTCATAGGTCACATACTTCGCTGTGTACACAAATTTAAAGATTGCAATAGAAGTATGGTCCCACCTTTGTGTATCTGACAGAGGTCTCGGAAACCCTTAATCACACATATTTGGATGCCAATTTTTTTTTAGTCTGGGACGCAGAAAATCAATTAGGCAGGAGTCCTCCATACGCATGTAATAGGCGGGCGGCAAAATTCAAAGACTTGCCAGTCCTGCTTCAGCCACTTGCTTAGTGGGAAAATGTGTTGATTAATTAGCTGTGCTGATATTTACAATGACATAATTCAGTAGCTGAAAGACCTCTTGATGTACACGTCGCCATTATAAGAGTATATCAACAGAACATGGTGCCATAGCTGGGCGGCAAGTTCAAAGACTTTAACTGGTGGCTGGGTGGGAAAATGTACTGATATTTACAATGACAGAATTCAGTGGCTGAAAGACCCCCTGATGTACATATTGCCATTGTAAGAGTGCATCAAAAGAACATGATGCAATAGCTGTGCGGCAAGTTCAAAGACTTTGACTCGTAGATGGGTGGGAAAATGTACTGATATTTACAGTGATTGAAGTCAGAGTTAGAAAGACCCAGAGATGTACATGTGGTCATCAGAGTACATCAAATGAACAACTTCAGCTTTCATTATTGTGTTCATTTCCGAGTGTAGCGGAATAAGTAGGGCACGTGACCTCGGAATCAAGACATGTTGTGACTTAGACAAAATGCCATTCGCAAATTGTGGATAAATATTTTGTGGTTTAACGGCAAACTGACGAAGATTGTAACGAGGTTCAGAAGAGTGCTAAAGTTGCTATAACTGATAGTTCAGATGGGACAGTAGTCAAGAGTAAGAAAGTGTGTGTTGCGAGTTGCCTTGCTTAGTGCTTGAAATAAGACCTTCCTTGGATTGACCAAATTGTCTCAGTCTGATGGTCAAACAAGATCTATGTCAGTGTTAAAAAGAATGTAGAAATTAAAGTCAATGGGAACCAATAGTTCTTCTAATTTGCATTTGTTTTCTGGGAGGGGACTGTAACTTTTGCTGGTGGGACTCCTACTTTTACCAAAATGGGAGTCCTGAACTCCTATTTTTAAAATCCTAGCGAGACCTCTGTATATATCTGGTTATAACTGAGTTAATTTTCTAGGCAGACCACTCAAGGTGGCCAGGAAATTTGATGTTAAGACAGGAAATACTGTATATATATATTCACAGAGAGAGAGAGAGAGAAACACATATGTATATTGATTAATGAACACAATTTAAGGCAAATTTGAAGTAAGTTTCCTGTAGAAATTACTAAAAGTGAAGATGAAATTTCAAAGAAAATAATTTTCTGTCATATTTTAAACTCAGTTAAAAGTTATATATTTCAAAACAGGTTGTAGCTCAATATCAAATGCAAGAAAAACCCATAATAGTATGGTCCTTCTGAATCTACTAACTAACAGAACAGGAAAGAAAATAAGTTAAATACTGTATGTTAAGGTAAACTTACAGGAAATAAACAAAATATTTGAAAAGTGTCAAGCTACTAGAAGTCAGTTCAGCATTTAAAAAATTATGCAAGCTTTATAGAATCTTAAAGAACTGTATACTCCAAGTATAGGTATCTTATCGACATGTTAATTCAGACATGTAAAAAAAAAAAAACATTTGTTACCAAATTTGTCGAAGTTTCTCAAGAGTGTCAACAGTTCAATAATCAACAGTAAAAATGAATAAAAGAACAGAAGAATATCAGTCATAATTTAGTGGCACAAGAATATCCTAATTCTTACCTGTAGAGTACCAACCTCATCTTTTGGTACAACTGTACTAGCATTAGCTAATGGTACAACATAATTGAACGTACCCGCTTACTTGCACCAATGCTTATCTTGGATTTCTATAAATTATTCTCCATCATTAGAGTGTCAGTTCATCAAAGGGATTCTGATGTTTTGGAAACATGTTTTGAGACCTGCAGTTAGACACAGACTTGCCAAATTTTCTGCAGATTTAGGTGGTGTGACTATTAAATCACGTGATTAAATTTTCTGCATATATTCAACAAAAATTTACGCTAAGCAAGAATCATCATGTTTTCAAGAAATTTCACATAAAAGCCAGAGGTAAAAGATTATACTTATTTCATAACCGATTATCTGTGTAGTCTTGCAAAAGAATTAACTTAGATTTATCAATCGGCCATAACAGCTTCTGATCTCATTACATATTACCTAATGGATGTTACTCTGAGGAGTGACGTAACGTGGCTAAACAAGTGGGATTATTTTCCACAAACTGAACTAAAATTGCAATAATGCAGACATTATTACTCAGATCTGGTTCAGTTTGAGAATTGTCATTTATGTAATGTAATTAGTTACAGTAGCACATTTCTGGACGGCTGGGGAAGAAAGTGAGCAAACATCAGGAAAGTCAGGTGGAATGAAGTCTTTATACTGTTACTAGATGAGTTGTTTGTGTCAAGGCCTTTATAAACCATCGGTAAATAAGACTCATAAGAAAACTTATATTTGTAAAGATACCTTTAGAGAGTGTTTACATACATCCATCCATCCATCCATCCATACATACATGCATGCATACATCCATACATACATACATGCATGCATACATCCATACATACACACACACACACACACATACATACACACACACACACACACACACATACATACATACATACATCCATACATACATGCATGCATACATCCATCCATACATACATACACACACACACACACACATACATACATACATACATACATACATTGCTCCGGTGGCCTAAGTGGTTAGAGCATCTTCCTCAGATGCAGGAGGTTGTGGGTTTGAACCCCAGCTGAGTCATACCAAAGACTTATAAACATGGTACCAGCAGCTGCCTCACTTGGCACTCAGCATTAAGAGATTAGTGTTAGTACTGGTCCGCCTGGTGTCAGGATAATGTGAGTGGGTGGGAAATAATGCCCCTAGTGCTAGACATGACTGTAAACTGCCACGCTGCAGAAATTGGTGTGATATGACTAAAATTATTAAAGTTACATTGAAAGTCCAAATTACACATACATACATATACATACACACATACATACATACATACATACCAAAAGGACATTTCCAATGAAGGAGTAATGAAAATGGTACAGTGTCCACATATTTTGAGTTTATGAAATGAAGATATTGGTATAATTTTAATCAGAGGAGATATATTACATTGGTAGTTATGTCCAGTCTATGCATAATACATTGGTGATATCTGCAGTTATGTTACTATCTTTTGAAGTTTTACTGCAACCTTAAAGAGTGTCCCCCATCACTTGAAAAAAGGAAACTTATTTCCAAAAGTTTTGGTCCTGCTCACAGCTTTGGTACATTTACAAAGATAAGTATATTTCCTTGCTATCTAGCAAGTGTTTTGATGAAAAATATTAGCTGTAATAATGTAACATGCACATAAATAAGGAATCCAGATTTGTTGGTTGGTTGGTTAGTCATATATTGTTTGTATATATTTGAATAAAAACTTGCATTTTATTTATATTCACATGGAAAAATAATAATTTAAAACTGAATAGTAGTCAAATGCTTGTGACAAAAGTCGCAACATAATTGTGTATCCTGCTGAAAATGTTTGCAACATTTGTGTGCAATGTAAAATAGGTAATGAAATAAGGGTGGAAAGTGTGAAAAGAAAAACACTTTGATCAACAAACTGAATCCTCAATGTAAAATACTACCTCTGTTTTCTTTGAACATCATTTGGGTTACACATGCAAAGCATCCACTTTACAAACAAAAGTTTTCAGGATTCACCTAAATACATGTATTACTGTTTTGTGCACCATAAGGATACTAAAAAATTTGAATGAAAACTCAATATTGTTCAAAGACCAAAAAAATAAACTATTTACAGCAGAGCATCTATGATGGCACACAATAGCAGATCCATTTACTATTATATTTTCTATGCTACCTTGCAAATATAATTAAAATGTGACTGAAATTTTGAACTCCTGACCCCTCCCATATGTCTGAAGAGAGGGAGCAAAACATAATAGTGTGTGTGTGTGTGCATGTGTGTGTGTGTGTGATTTGAATTTTTAATGTAGGCTACTAGCTACAAAAAAATTTCAGTCATATCTCTACAATGTCTGGAGTGTGGCAGTTGATAGTGATGTCCAGCAATGGAGTGTCATGCCACAGATATGCAGCAAACTTGTCCCATCCAGTCACATTATCCTGACACCAGGCCAACCAGTCCTAACATTATTCTTTTAATGCTGAGCACCAAGCGAGGCAGCTGGTAATACCATTTTTTGTAAGTCTTTAGTGTGACTTGGCCGGAGTTTGAACCAGAGATCTCCGATGTCAGAGGCAGATGCTCTAACCACTTAGGCCACCAGGAGTGGTCAAAACATGGTTACAATATGGTACCAAAAAGTTAAGTGGAAAATCTGAGAAAATATTATGGACAGATATATGCACAAATTGATGAGGATATCATTGGAATGATTTTAAAAAAAAAAAGAAACCTCTAACCAAACACAGTACAGTTATACTTGTACAACTTTCATTTGCATTGCAGAAACAGTTCTTTTCCCCTTGCATTTGCTGAGCACACCAACACAGCTTCTACCTGTTTAAGATGGAATGTGAATATATAACTACAAACCAGCTGCAATGATAATTGATGCAAAATTTGTTAGCAATATCTTGTGAACAAACATAAAATAATTTTAATTTTCAAATTTTCAGACTCATTAAATTCATCATTGGTAATTATTAGAGAGTGTTTACATACATACATACATATATACAACTGTGACTGTACATTTTATAACATATTTCACACTAAAATGGTCTTTCATCAGTATGAATCCTCAGGTGCAGTTTTATACTTCCATTCTGACTGAACATTTAATCACATACTTCACACTTAGATATGTTATCTCCAGTCTATGCCTGCAACTGTGACTGTTCTATTTATATACTTCACACTAAAAGTTTTTCTTGGTGTGCATCCTCATATGCTGATTTTGAGTTCTGCTGTCAGTAAACATTTTATCACATAGTTGACACTTAAATTGTTTCTCTCCAGTGTGTGTCATCATGTGCTATTTTAGATTTCCATGCTGACCAAACATTTTATCACATACTTCACACTTGAATGGTTTATCTCCAGTATGCAAGCTCATATGTTTCGAACTTCCACTCTGACTAAACATTTTATCACACACTTCACATTTAAATGATTTCTCTCCAGTATGTATCCTCACGTGTTGTTTTAGACTTCCACTCTCTTTGAACATTCTATCACATACTTCACACTTGAATGGTTTCTCTCCAGTATGCATCCTCATATGCAGCTTCAAATTTCCACTTTGAACAAACGTTTTATCATACACTTCACACTTAAATAGTTTTTCTCCAGTATGACTCTTCATATGATCATTTCGACTTCCACTGTGACTAAACATTTTATAACATACATCACACTTAAATGGTTTTTCTCCAGTATGTGTCCTCATGTGCAGTTTTAAGTTTCCACTACGACTAAATATTTTATCACACACTTCACACCTAAATGGTTTTTCTCCAGTATGCATTCTCATGTGTTTTTCTTTAGTTCCACTGGTAGTAAACATATCACATACTTCACACTTGAATGGTTTCTCTCCAGTATGTATTTTCATATGGTCATTCAGACTTCCACTGTAACTAAACATTTTATAACACACTTCACACTTAAATGGTTTTTCCCCGGTATGAATCCTCATATGGTGATTTAGACTTCCACTGTGACTAAACATTTTATAACATATTTCACACTTAAATGGTTTGTCACCAGTATGCATCCTCATGTGCAGTTTTAAATTTCCATTCTGACTAAACAGTTTATGACACACTTCACACTTAAATGTTTTTTTTTCCAGTATACATCATCATGTGCCGTTGCAAATTTCCATTCTGACTAAACATTTTATCACACACTTCACACTTAAATGGTTTTTCCCCGGTATGAATCCTCATATGGTGATTTAGACTTCCACTGTGACTAAACATTTTATAACATATTTCACACTTAAATGGTTTTTCACCAGTATGCATTCTCATGTGCAGTTGTAAATTTCCACTCTGATTAAAGCTTTTATCACACACTTGGCATTTAAATGTTTTTTCTACAGTATGCATCCTCATGTGCAGTTGTAATAGTCCACTCTGACTAAACATTGATCATTCACTTCACACGTAAATGTATTTTCTTCCGAATGTAAAGTAGCAGTCTGTACTTCCGAGGACTTCTACGTTGATTAAACAAATTTTCCACTAGTACAATGCTGTCGGGCATTTCTGCGCATTTAAAGGTGTACTAATGTGCTCACATAACTTTCAATTATGTGATAAATTTAATCTTCTAGATGTGATTTTTAAAGTTATTATGTCAAATACCTCATCATTAATGAAAATAATGACCACGAAACATCGATTTTTCATAGCACAAGGAAAAACTCTCCTAGTCAATTTCGCGCTCGGCAATTTCCTTAAGACAGAGAGTAAGTGATGTGCTGTAGGGAACTGGGCATTTCTACTTTCGCTGTTAGTTGCATTCAGTTGCTGGTACCGTGCTTTATCCGACCAGTGACAGCCGAGATAGTCTGCAGTGACCATTTGAGAGACGATGATTTCGATACCGTCTATAACATTAAAGAGTCGCTTGGTATTACGACCATCAGACGACTCCTGCCAAATGCAGTACCAAGCGTGTTTTCTCGCCAGATAACGGAGTCCGTGAACACCAGATCAACAAAAACCAAGGGTTACGGCAGGGCAAACAACATGTAGACCGCGAGAATCTTGTACTGAAGCGAGAGCTCGCAAGGGAAAATATTTATACATCTTTATCTTCAATATTATTGGTTGTGAACCCCTACCCCTCGTCACAAATATACTTAGCAAAAGAACGATCAATGGGAGAGGGTGACTTTAGTGGGAGGGTGTTTGCAAACCATAATAGCCCCACCCTACCTCCTAAAATGAATCCTGCTTTACCATGACGAGCGCGCGCGCGCGTGCGTGCGTGTGTGTGTGTGATCCTTGGATTTTAGATTTGCCCACTCCCCCATTATTATCACCCCACCCCCCGGAAAAATTCATTTGCATGCCCATGCTTATTTCATGCCTGTTCAACAATAATAATAATGACAAAACAAGTTTTCTGTTAAAGCCAAAATGTTGTGAATACTTGATGTATTGATTGTGTTTAAATTGTAAAGGCTAATTACCCCTTCATGTTGAGGCACTGGGAGTAAATTACCTTGTTAGCCAGAATATACACAATGGTGTCAATGGATGACGTTCTAGGTCAGAGTCAAACCCACAACCCATTGCTTGTGAGTGTGAATACTAATGTCCACTCAATGTGGAGAGTATAGTATTATTATTCACAATATGTATAGAACCATAGATAAAAGGGTTTTTGTAAATACTTTAATGCTGTCGGTGTAAAGATTTTACCTTCTAATGCTGCTCTAATTATATATATATATATATATATATATATATATATTGAATAAGAATTTTGAGAACAAGCACCTGGAAGATAATGCACTAGAGAGAACCGAAGACAGTAGATGGTTTGACATATCCTGTGGTGCATTTTGATGTTACAGTGAACTTTCTATTCATTCTCTGTTTACATGGTTTGTATAGCTTCATGGATGAAATGGATTCCTAAGGCCTCACAAATTGTATCAGCATGTGAGTCAATAATTAAGTCATGTAATTTTTTTTATATTGCGGATAAACTACAATGTATTGGTAATATGTCAAACTTTATGATCAACCCTTAGTTGTAAAATTAAGCAAAAAGGTTTGGTGCATTTGTCAACTATTGTTCAGACATTTAGATATCAATCTCTACATATCCTCCACCTAAAACACACATACACCTATATGTATATATGTTGACTGTATAGTTGTATCTCTCTGCTTGTCTGAAAATAAAGATTTAATTTTTAAGATGCAATATGAGCTCGAAAAGAACCGTGCAGCTACGACGAACACCTTTGCAAACATTTTTATATTTCTGGTTGGGATAAATAATTATTTGCTAACGTTTAATAGCTACAAGATTTCTGAGTTTATTTCCTCTTGATGTTCTGTTCGTTTGGATTCATTCGGACAAGAACTAAAGGAGTTTTCCGAATTTGTTGGTATTAATTCTCATCATCTACAACTAAAACTAAACGTAGTAAGGAAAGTGTAGATGTCTTAGAAGCAACACTCTGCAAGGGAAATAAGTTTGATACCGAGATAGTCTGGATAGTAGACTATGTCTCAGTCAAACTGGCACTGTTCAATTGGTGCAGAAAAGTAGTTTGCCTCCTCGGCACATGTTCAGAGGGATTCTTAAAAATTACAACTGCTGAGATTCCACCAAGGTTGCAAAAGCACACAATACTTAATCATTGCCATTTTGCAAGACTAAGATAAACAAGTTACCAAATGAAGATGAAATCTGAGACATGTGAAAGATGTGAATTCTCAACAAAATCATGGCATAACTGTATACATTCTGGAAAATGTTTTAGAGGTTGGTGACACAAATTTGGAACATTCTAAATATTAGCTTTAACACTGTTTTCGGAAGGTCACATAGCCTTTAGCATTCCACTCCTAATAATCTTTGTATTATTTATTTTCAGTTCACTGAATAACAAATTGTAAATAGTTATATAGTGGCTTATCGACAATTTAAAAGTTGGCATTAGGTGCTCATCGATGTGAGAGCAATTAGGAAATCCAAATATAACCCCATAACCCCACCACATTGTGTAACGACTACGTATCTTTTCAGGAGTTTGTTTTTGTTTCTGCAATAGTGTGTCTGAAAAATGTTCAGAATTTCTAAAACGTGACGTTCTTTCAGTTTCAAGCAATAGACTAAATTATATATATATATATATATATATATATATATATAACATATAAAATGGTACTGAATTCTAAAAGATGTACGTGTTTGCAAGACTTGTTTTATGTTTGAATAAACAAATATAATCAGACAACTAGCAATCATTATTAAGTTCACGTTTATAATAACACAGTTTTTTGATAAAAGAATATATGAATCTCAGTAAAACGTCCTTGATGTCTTAATTGTCTTTGTAAAAATTAACCAAAGTAAATGTTCCAAAAGCTTAGGAAATTTGTGTTGCCAATCACTGAAACTTTTTCTAACTGGCTTTGATGCAGAACATGACTGTATATTTAAATGAACAACGTATATATGTATATCATAGTTTTGTTGAGAATTCACATCTTTCACATGCCTCAGATTTCATCTTCCTATTTTACAAATTGTTTCTCGTAGTCTTGCAAAAAGTATATGATCAAGTATTGTGCACTGCTGCAACTTCGGTGGAATCTCAGCATCTGTAATTTAAGAATCATCAATATATATTCGTCGAGGATGCTAATTACTTTTTTGTACCAACTGATGAGTGTCAGTTTGATTGCGACATACTCTACTATCCAGACTATCTTGGTATCAAAATTATTTCCCTTGCGGAATGTTACTTCTAAGAAGTCTACACTTTCTTTACTACGTTTAGTTTTAATTGTAGCTGATGTGTGATGATTATTGATCCCATCAAGTTCGGAAAACTACTTTAGTTCTTGTCCCAATGAATCCAGATGAAGAAAATATCACGAATGAACCAACACAGTAATGTTGTAGCTATTAATCCTTAGCAAATGATCGTTTATCTCATATAGAAATATAATGTTTGCAAAGGTATTCGTCATAGCTGCACTGTTCTTTTGGATATCATATTGTATATTAAAAATTTAAAAATTAAATCTTTATTTTCAGACAAGCAGACAGATACAACTAAACAGTCAACAAATATACGTGTAGAGGTTGATATCTAGATGGACATACGGATAAATAGAGTGTCATTTGATTTAACACTCACTTCAAAGGTGACTATTTATTCATGTCTTTTTTAAGGTTTTATTCTACCATTTTGGGCTTGTCAGCAGACAATTATTTTTATAATATACAATTTCGTATGTCGCCATCAAAGATACGACCTTGCATTAGCAAAAGCCTCAAGCTGTTTGGGCTCACTACAATTATTGGATCATGGCGTTACTCAGTAGGATTTTAAAAGTTTTGAACAATAGTTGGAAACAAAAATATTGATACATGGCTGGAACAATCTAGTGCACAATTACATAATTTAATCCCAACCAAACGTATATATTAACCCCATTCGGATAATTAAGTCAGATTCTATATACCTAGATGCCAACCCGTGTTGCTTTTGACAATGAAGAATAGTATATTTCTCTTTATTTTCTGTCTCTCAGTATATTTTCCAACGGGTAAGTCTCAGGTCTCAGTTTGTTTCAATGTAGAGCTCATATTATATATATATATATATATATATATATATATATATATATATATAATAATAACAACTTGGGCTGAGCACACCAACATAGCTTCTACCTGTTTAAGCGGAATGTGAATATATAACTACAAACCAGCTGCAAAGATAATTG
>JAECUM010009553.1:0-36809 GCA_016617855.1 Megalonaias nervosa | reverse complement strand
GCTCTCCACTCTCCATCTATAAACTTTGGCAGAAAATATGTTCCTAAACTATCCAATGTCAATGCTGTATGATGCAGGTTTGATTTGTCAGTTTGTTACAAATTCACGATTTTCGTAGTACAATAGATTTATTATACTGACTGGCCTGCTCAAACAACATCAGTTCATTTTTCTACAAATGGTTTTGTTGCTTTAGATTAAATACGCTGGGAGAAATGTTACCCATGGTAATACGCTGCTAGTAAAAAGAGGCGAGAGTTGGTTTGCTACATTGTCGAAGCAGGCCATACATTGTCATTATTACAAATTGTAAACTTATTTCGCTTGTCTTTCAAAGCTGAAACTTTAACCTCGCCATTCTGTCTTGTGTGATAGCCTATCAATGAGAGTTTTATAATTACGTGAAAGTGTAATCATTTACACTTTTTCTCCCCATACACTCCACGTATGACGTCTATCAGCATGAGTGGTATGTTTGTGTGCATAGTATATACATGTTCCTATCCATTGTTATCCTTACACTCCACATCTTGAATAATAAGGGGTAATGCGGGTTGTAGATTTGTTTATAAGGGGATAGTGGGTAAGTTATATGGTGATAAGGGTAGTAGGGGAATTTAGTTTGGTATATATGGGGCATTGTCAGACTGTGTTGGTGAGTCAGTGTGAATGTTCAACCTATAGATATTTTGAATAGCACGTTTGCTCTTGTTTCCAGCCCGCCATGTTCATGTTAAAGCTTGACATGTAAATAGATTCACTCCACGTTCTCTAATAAAATATAAATGCCGGGTAAATTATGTATATGGATTTGACATCTACTATAATTTATTTGCAAGTGTATTTGTAAGCGATGTTTCCACTGAGGATCATATTTTAGCTGTGCATTTGTTATTTAATTTTTTTTCTGTCATCTCCGTCAATTTATAAAGTCTGCTAAATTCAGTTCATACTGAAAATTTCAAACTGTCGTGTGTAATACACAGTCACAAACGATCTTGATTTTCTCTTGACATTGCCGTTTCAACACGAACAAATCCAGACTTCTATAATTCCATAACTAATGAAGCTCCTTTCTCTGCAGGGATTTGAAACAAGAATTCTTTAACTTTCTCCAATAAGTGTAACCGGCACTGGTAAACTTTCTGGAACTCACTTTGTGAATGGTTTAAATGTGAAAATAGTTCCTCAGGGGCCATCGAACGATTTCTGTTTTGGATGTATTTTGCTCTTACGGTGTTGTGGAGAAGGACAAAAAGGATTGTATTGGATAGTGGTAGATCATTTCCTCTTCGAAACCGCTGGAGTGCGCTTCTGCGAAACGTAGGAGGCGACACAATATGTCGTCGTCGTTTTGTTTCTGCTTTCTTACTGGATTGGTATGATAGGTTCATGACGACAGAGTAAGCTAGAAAGCCTAGACTATATCTCTCCCTTTTCTGTCACTATATAATAGTACATCTACATTAGAAGAATCACTCATTATTGGAAGAGCCACACAAGATTATACTTCCGGTCAGAGAATTACGCATAGTCATTTGAAAATATACTTACATCAAATCTACCAACAATTAAAAATTCGAGACAAGACCTCTCGAGATAAAAGTGAAGATACACGTTATGTTGTTAAGACTTTATGGTCATTTGAAAATACACTTACATCAAATCTACCAAACACTTTATGGCCATAAATTAAGTAACAACAAAAACCAAAGCCAACAAGTTTAATCAAACAATTTAATATTCAAAGTTATAAAATGAAAATTTAAGAGGAACCTACAGTATTTTGAATTAAATCCAAAATAATCCTAGAAAGGTTCTACCCAAGTACAAAAGAATCGAATGTTCCGAATGAATTTCAGATCCTCGAATGCACTTGTCTACCAGCAGTCGTGAGTTATCACAATGACATCGTCCAGAACAATTCACAATAGTCCCAGAATAATATTGTAGTCAAATGAGTACTTTGTAATTGCAGTTAATAATTCTAACAAATGTCTCCTCTCAAATAATCTAAACACAACATTAAATACATCTGCAGACTGACATTATCACAAAAACACATGAAATAAGAGCCCAAAAATAGGAATGAAATGAATTGCTCGATATTCTCCTAAAGCGCATTTGTTCCTACTCATAACGTGCCATTTAGCCAATACCCACATATTAAAAAAACCCACGTGACCTATCCATCCAATGGGAAATAACGTATTTATTTAACAGCACAACTGACCGGCTTATCCGACAGAAAATAACAGCAAACTTGTAAACAGGTTTTATAATTAGATTCAGCTGGGGATTCATGATAACATTGTTTGAGTTTACTTCCATATGAGTCACTCTAGGAACGTATGGGAAATCCTATGCAAAAATGCTCCATAGGTTTAACATGGGGATGGTATGATAGCCTCAAAGTTTATAGCCTCTAAGGGAGCAATGTTTATAAACACAAAAGGTAAATTAACATTACGTCTTAGGTTTGACGCCACAGTGTCGCTAAATGGAAATCTGCGAATTTAAGAATTTATGTTTAGAAACAACCCAACGCACCACATCTACTATCCAGCAGTCGCGTTTTGATTACAATCCAAATACACCACATATACTCTCCAGCACTCACCTTTTGATTACAATCCAAAAACACGCCTTACAATCTAGCAACCACTTTTCGATTACTATCCAAACATACACAACACAAACCATCTCCCTTGTTTTGATTAAAATTCAAACACACACAACTACACTCCAACAAAAAAGGTTTGAATTTTTATACACACACTGTGATTATACACTAAATTCTCATACAAACAATCTATACGATCATACGCAAGTAGGGAAAGGGGAAGAGTGTATATATAATATTTGTACTGCTATAGCCTCGTACACACATATAATACAATAACGTATTTGAGGTGTTTTAAGTTCTAATTGTCTAATTGTGAACATGGAAATACACAAATATACAAAAACTGGCAATGATTCAAGGTTGACAAAGTTGTAACCTAAGACTAGAGCTCCAATCATTTAGTATAATGTGTTACGACTCTATGGTCTTAAATTAACAGAAAAAGCGAAGCCAACAAGGTTTGTAAAATTCAACAAATAATTTATTTACCTAGAAAACAAAGTGAACATTTAAAAAGAAACTTACAATATTATGAATTATATCCCAAATAGTCCTATAAGTTTATCACAAATCCAACAGTATACTGTTGAGAATGAATTCAATGGTGTTATGAAGTCCAATCTTGAATGCGATGATGTGCCAGTAGACTTGAATGTGCTTATGTGCCAACCGCCTTGCTGTACCACGATGTCATAATCAAGAATGTACTTGAATGAATTCACAATAATTCTAAAAATAGCGATTTAGTCCTAAAGTCAATGAGCACTTTGTAATTCCAGTGAATAATTTAAATAAATGAATCCTCTTAAAGTGTAACTTGACAAAACTAATAAACTGAGTCCACAAGACAGATGTTAAAATAGGAATACATACTTCTGATATAAAGAACTTTAATATAAAAGCAAGACACAATAAGAGTACCGGTATGAGGGTCAAAAATTAATTTCCTGAACATTCTAAGTTGTAAACAAGGACAGATCGTTTGCATAGATTTTAGTACAGAACATGACAAATATCAGGTGGACCAGGACTTTCCAAGCGTAAAACGAATGTCCTGAAATCAAATCAAAGTAAACATGTTTAGAAATAATATCTTAAGTTTTATTCTGCAGTCATGGACAAAATTTAGAGATATAATAAGTTGTTTATAAAATGATCATTACCATCTGCACACATAGACAAAAATTAAACACACATAGCAAGTATCATTTGGCCATCTAAAGCAAATAGATAATAATAATGCTCGCAAAATCACTTTTATATTATCCTGACTCGTAGATTGTTTCACCTTCTACTGCAAGCATAGTGCACAGAAAGTAGCATCACTTGAACATCCTTTGACAATAATTCGATACACAATAATTACAACGCACTTAACGTAAAAACAGAGTAGTGGCTAAAGTTTACTGTCCGTCACACATGTCGTTTCCCACAAGAATTATATCTTAGCTACTGTGAGCACAGTACGCCAAATTTAATACTGTCCAATGAACATAGTACACTTTTTGGTTCTAAAACCTATAGTTTGCCTCAGGCCATGCAGTCAAACTAATTCGTATTTATCGACAAGCCCTCTGTCTCAAGTACACATTTTCTACGACAAAATTAGGATTGGTGTGTTTCAGTGGAAACAGATATCATTATGATTTAAATATAAATCAGTTTATAGTGACTTCAATGTGTGTGTTTGTGAACCAGAGAGAAGTTTCCCTTTTATGAGTTTCTTAAGAGAACGTAGCTACAAACCGTACAAACATCATCAACATCAACTGCATTATTATTATTATCATTATTACTATTTCTTGATAAACGCGAGAGAGATTTTGAAAAAAAGAGATGGAATTAACATTATTATGTAAGGAAATACTGGGAAGTAACACTGCGCGCGCGCGCGCGCGCGAGAGAGAGAGAGAGAGAGAGAGAGAGAGAGATTGGGCAATGAAAGACAGAGATACATAGGGGATGTTAAGAGACAGGAAACTAGATGCCATTTTTCTGTTATTTTGTAGGCAATGAATGAAAAGGAGGAATTAATATTAGGTTACCCTTTTAATGGATTTCTGAAGACAAGGGTAAATACTATGTTAGCAATATTCATTGGCAATTATATTTCATTCATCAGTTGCAAAAATTTTGCGTTATTTTTACTGTCGAATAACTGCAGTATCATTTGTCCTGCCTCCTCCAATATAAGATATATCATGATTTTCTGCACACGCCTTCAGGCTATAACAATGTTACAAAATTCCCTATATCATAGACGGACGAACAGCAATATCACTAAAAATAAGGTATACATTGTTATATTTTTACTTAATATTTACTAAAACATTTTCTCCATTAACTTTACATTGTCAGAATGTGCTGCCTTGCTTTGTAATGCACAACACAAATAGTATCGTTAAGTATTACTTTCTATTGTAAACAAACCATGTACGCTCATGTAGCAGACTTTGGAGCTTTTGATTCATTAGGTTTGTCTGTGGATAAACTAGGCAAGTGGTGTGGAGGTTGCGGGTTCGAAGCCCGGCTGAGTCATACCAAAGACTTACAAAAATGGCACTAGCAGCTGCATCGCTTGGCGCTCAGCATTATGGGGTTACTGTTAGGACTGGTCGGCCTGGTGTCAGGATAATGTGACTGGGTGGGACATTATGCTACATGTCTGCGGCATGATGTCCCAGTGTTAAACATCACTATAAACTGCCACACAAGAGACATCGTAGCGATATGACTGAAAATTTGTAAAGCTACGTTAAATATCTAAAACACTCACACTGAACAATTTGAAATTAGAGATGATAAAGTCGACGATGTAGATGCGTTCACTGACTCACAAAATATACTTTCAATCAAGCAAACAATTGAACGTGATATCCACAATTACAACAGATGTGAATTATACAGATTGTAAGATAATTCTGATGATTGAAACACTAACTTAGCAAAAATGTTTATAACAATTCGCAATTCGAATTGTTCAGACTATGAGCCGTGCATTCTAGAGTCTATTTAAAGATAGCACAGAAAGGCATATTAAGGCCCATGGCTATCCCATCTCTCTCAGACACGTACAAATTTACAAGTCAATGAAGGCATTAAATTCGAAAAGATGCAACTGAAGAAAGCAGGTTTTAGTAGAAAAGCAAGAGCCTCAGAACCAGTAAGCCAAGATGACAAGAAAGCTTTATTTCCGCTCGAGAAATGGGCTGTCACACTTCTGATGCTTTTTGCCGTTTTACGATTTTGAGCAAATGTTTGGATTTAAAGTACAAGGTGACAATATAACATCAATAGCTGGTAATAGTAGTGGCAATAAATATACTTACCTTTCTGCATCTTGAGTTTCTTCAAATGTTCTTTTCGTATTTTATTCTACTAATCAGAATTACATGGGTTCAAAATATTATTCACAGTGCGAAATTGTACTGCAGCCTAGGCTATATATCCAATGGAAATCATATACTACACTCCAAAACTAAATGAATTTTTTATTGCATTGCAAACAATTTTTAATCCACCGTCTTCTTGAGAGAATTTCAATACAAAGGATTTCATATTTTTCCACTTTATGATTCCAAACCATCAGTAACAGAACAGAATTTCATGAGCAGATCCATCAAGGCCATTCTCTCCAGCGACATGTACAAAGTACGGAATTGACATAGCTAATAACTCTAGTACATCACAGCCAGAAATGCAGAATTTAGTTGGATCAACAGAAAAACAAAAAGCCTCCATTTCAGACCAACTAGAAAAAATGTTTCAAGGCACATACCAAGTAGACCAAAATGAGATTTATTTTTTTTATTAAAACGACTGACTGAGGTCGCGATATGCTGCCACGTTCAAAAAGGTCGCTGGACGGTGTTATATGTTCATGAATACTGTTACTACCAATTTGTTTAGCTACGCTTATATAAATGCCAAAATTAAATTGCTTTGATTCGTATCATGTTTTCTTTGTTTTATTCAGACTTCGGAAGAAAAACAAAGTATATATTGAAAAGCTTACTACGTTTGTATCGATAAAAATGAACTATGTTTTTTTAGGAGCTATAGCTCAGAAACACTCGTTCATATTTTCCCATACAAATGCAGTAAGCTTTAAATTTGTGTTTTTAAACACACATGTTTTGGCGCTATAATGGGTGTTTAGAATAGGACGGGTCATACTCAAGTTATTCTTACGCTGCAAAGCTGAGTGGTTGTTCTTTTCTTTTCGGAAAACGGCAGACCTAATGTTAGATATTTTCTCTGAAACATTGTTATACCAAAATGGGACTACCTATGCACAAAGCTAAGATATCTGACATGCACAAGCACAATTAAACTCAAGATTATATATAATCCATGAAATACCCCACTGAAGAAAAATCATTCTACAATTTATTTAGAGGTAAAAGTTTCTGACCAATTGCAAAACTAAAGTAACAATTCATGTAATCATTGTGACAAGTACAGTTTAAAGATTCAACGAGTTATATTTTTCCAACGCCTTTGAATAGAATGCCTAAAACATTTGGAATGCCAGAAATGACCAAATGTTATTTCCACACTTTTTTCAATATCGAGCTAATCAACACGATGTGCTACCGCAATTGCCTGACATTTGCTATTACGACAGTGACGGTATGCACACAGAAAAAAAACACGAGAAGCATTCTACGCTCGGTACCAAACTCACTCTTCAAAACCGTTTGACTTTCACGAAGAAAAGTTGCAATACAGCCGATAAGATTTTACTCCGTTGCTGTGAAAAATTGAGACAATTACTTCTGGATCACTTCGTATCGATCCTTGGAAGGAAGATTCTACCATCGCTACAACGTATGGATTGGTCTATCGAAGGAAGTTCATTCCTGCGAGAAACAAAAACTAGCAATCATTCCCCCTCATTCCTATTTCTTGGTCAGCCCTGGATCCTCCGCCAAACGTTTGCCCTGGTTCCAATACTTGTGTGAAAGTAATGACAAATGTGTATAACATGCCATGAACAGTGGATAAAAGAAAATTGAAAGTCTTTCTGTGGATGGCTCGGATATAGTCTACGAATTCCAATGATGATTATTTCGCGGATGCCTGTTTGTTTTCCTTATCGAAACCTGAAAAGGCCTTTCTCAGTGTTCACCACGGAAGAGTTTTGCAAGCAAACATGCCAACCATTCCTGAGATTAGAAGGTCAAGGATAACAGGTGGTAGAAATGTGAGGGCATGCGTACGATCTACTTTTCAAAGCCAATCCAAAGCTTACACCAATTCCCTAAGTTACGACGTGTTAGCTATCGAAACAACGCGACACGCTTGATGTGCGAAGTAGAAGAATCTCAAAGACAAGAAAACAAATCCATCGATCAGTGATTGTTGTATCGTTGGGTTTGCAAGTATATGTTAATCCCTACTAGTAATCCTGATATCTTGACAGAATACATTGACGTGCAACACATTCGTCAATGCGTAAAGTTGATCAAACACAAAATCTTACATCCATTTCACTTGTACCATCCTGTCCTACCACATCATTTCCCGGGAAAACTGATGTTTCCTTTTTGCCAGACGTGTGCTGAAACATAATAATAAAGAATTATCCTTATTGCCACAAGGATGAAAAACGCAACTTGAGTGAGAGTCGAATTATTTCATGCTTCGGAATGTGGATACCGGTTGTTAAACGAAAACGAAATTTGGCAGTTTCCTACCTTAATATCGTAACGACGAGGACTCCAATAAAAGCATTTTCTCAATCTGAAGCAAGTTAATTTGAAAATTAAACGTTCAATCAAAAACCAAATAGCGACTGCGCTAAAACTTGCCATCTCATTTCTGCTTTCTTCATACAAATTTTGATTGCTGTTGTCATAAAAGCTATACAGATTTACATTTCTTTTAAATTAATTTTCAAGCCTTTTCATTACGATTTTGTTTAAATATTGTCTATTCAACCTCTTCAATTCTTCTCTAGTTGGAAACATATTGAAGAGGCTTTCACGTTGTTTTTTAAATAATAACATTTCAGCATATATTTCACTACTGTTTAGTTGTGCAAAGAAAAATATTATACATTTACTTTTGTCATAAATTTTAGCAACAGTTTCGATACACCTGATTGCCCCCACCCAAGCCCCATACCACCCTTTCTTACAGTGGATTGGGACGATTGTTGTCTTGGTTTTTTTATGTCAAATCGGCCAGAATGTTACTGAATTACTTCAGTTCCACGATTGAAGTTAATCCTTATTGGAGCCTCTAGATCAAAGCGAAAGGTTGTGAGTTTCGGAAGTAATTAGATCTTCATACATGTACATAGCAAACACGAATTCAACACTTTGAAGGTGCACCTAGTTTTACATACGCTGTGATATGAAGTAACGTCAGCTCATCATTGGCAATGGTCTGATTGCATAATTCCAAGACTCAAACCAAGCAACTCAATCCACTGTCATATTTAAATGAGTGCATCCACTAAAGAGAGCAAATGTGCCCAATTATATGGAAAAATTGTCTGCTACAAGAATAAACCCTCTGACTCAATTTCAAACATTTTTTCTACCATTTGCACTAGCCTAATAACATTTTAAAATTCCCTGTAGCAGATGATATTTGGATATTTAGTGTTGAGCTTTGCACATGATCTTTCTAAACACGGGTGCCCGCACATAGGGGCACTTGACTTCCCACTCCCCACCCCCCACCCTTCCGATTTCACCTCTAAACATGTTTTGGCCAACATCCTTAAGACTTAATAGCTGACCACTATATGTTCCCCCCCCCCCCCAATAATTCTGCAGGACACCCATGTTTCTAAATATTTTCAGGAAACATTCTTACAGAAAACTCTTTTTACAAATAATAATAATATAAAATCCAATGTTACTTCTCTATATTGATATCAAACACATATTTTCTGCTGGGAAATATTCAGCTGCAAATTACTAAAGTAAAAAATTAAATATTCTAGAATGTAGCACATATCATTAATTGGGTCGCATTACTAACGCTTAGACAGCTTGTGATATTTATTGTTTCTGTTGTGCCCGATATCTTATTATATTTGTGTCTCTCTCAGTTAATAAGCAGCTCTGCTAGAATATAAAAATATTCTTAGTGTGAGCATTTGTTGTGTGAAGATCGCACTAATTTAAACGTATAAGTGGCCTGACACTCACAAGTACTAATGTTATTTAATAAACACGATAATAATACTCTTATAGTAGCCTCGAACATTGCAATTGCAGCACTATTCTTCTCATATTATAATTCATCTTATCAACTTATTTCTTTGTATTCTATACAAGCATCATAGTCCACATGAGTGCATTCTACAAAAGTCTTAAAAACGAGTGAGAAGTATTACGATCAACCATATTTTCCGTGTAATTAAAAAGGTCTACTTCCAGTTATTGCTTGCAACAGCTCATATGTCTTGATGAGTTTTGTTTGCTTACTTTTGTGGGGGAGGGGGTCAAGGGATTGAAAGTGAGGCAAAATGCCATTAGCAATATCTATCTATCTATCTATCTATCTATATATATATATATATATATATATATATATATATATATGCTGCTATATATATATATATATATATATATATATATACATACACTACATTCAAAACTGTTATCTTTCTTAAATTTACCTTAACCTCATGGTACTACCTACATGACCCTATTTTTGGAACATAAAGATAGGTAAGCCAAATGTTAAATCACTCCCATCATAAACTTGTAATGAAAACAAAATTGTTTTAATCACTTTGTTTGTATCATTACACATTGTGATGAAGCCATAAATTGCAAATACTCATGCACATTTAAGAAAAACAATATATGCGTATATCAATTCTTATCTACATTAATTTCTTATATTTTAGCAATATATGGCATAAAATCTGCCTCAATTTACATAATGTGACTAAATGTGTTGAAGGACAGTGATGCTCCAGTCATATTCCCACAATACACACAGACAGACAGACAAAATAATTAGGTGTTTAATATCTGGCCACGAAAAAGGATATTCGTTTTACCTTTAATGAAAACAATATGGAATATATTTAGTTTGATTGGTTGACAATGTTCTGCCATATAGTAGTCCATCAATTCGTATTAAAAGCAGTATTTCTACAGCTTAGAAACGCTCCGCTGTGCACTTACTTTGAATGTGCACAAAATAAATTATGTACCTTTTACACAGGATAGTACGATATGACACGTACTCTGAAATACAAGAAATAGCATTCCTTACAGAAATCTTTCATATGAACTTAATTTGATGCTTAGACAGAGACACTGTTGCAATAAAATCACTTGCATTCGTCCGAAAATGTAATAGCCGATGATGGAAAGAGACAATTGCCATGCATACATGAAGTAAATGTAAGGAATATCCGTAATTTTATCCTATTGATTTCAAATGGGACGCTTGGTGTAAGTTTTAACACAATAGAAAGAAAAAAAATATCAGTTGTATACTTGGACAAAGTCATCATGAAATTTAATGAATGGGATTCGTTAAAACGTCTTTACGGAAATAACCACAGTAAAATCAACAGCGATTTTCTGACTGCAAATTTAATAGCACATTTTCAAAACGACTTAAGTATAAAAAAGTATTTGGTTTGTCTTTAATTTCTCAAAATCTGAGAAAAAAATACAAATTTTGTTACTGAAACTTTCTCAAGGATTTACATTATATCAGCATGCAAAACTAAAATCTTCGTTCAAGAGAAAAGTTGCTTTTTATAATGAATTTTCTATTCTTGCACTAATGGCATTGTTCTTGTCTTATGCAGAACATTCATTAAATATATGGTTTTATTTATTCAACAGGAATAGTAATATAAATAATGACACTCTTTATGTCAACTCTGTTATGGCGGATGCACACATGGCCAGTGAGAACGAAGTCAGACAATACGAGGTCTTGGATCACAGTACAACTGAACATTGTCCAAAACAGTATGATGTTATATATTCAAAAGGGTGAGTAAAGAAAGAAAAACATTTTTTTCCAGAAATGTTCTTATGTAATAGGCGTGTTGAAATTAGGACATCTTATGTGTAAAATTGTATAAACATTTTGTTAACTTACTATAATTTATCTTATCTGGCATCTCTCAACTACTTATTACCTTCCCATTAGTTTCACTACAATACTGTATTTGCTCATGTTTCGGTTTTGGGTTCCAAAAAGTGGTTATGTAGTTCTCGTAGCAATTTTTCTATAGCTAGGAATGCAACATCTTTGTACCATTGTCTCTAAAATTATTCTGAGAGACGACGTTTTTCTTAAAGGTTCGAAGAACTTCAACCAAGTTTGTTCAAAATACAGACAGACCCTATCAAACTGTTCCCATAATCATTTAATGAAGTATACTCAAGTTACTGATCATCGCTACTAGTCCGTTTACAAATAGATTAAATCACTTACTGCTCTTCATTTCTTAATATGACAATCAAACATTTTTCAGATCTAGACGAAAGCACAAGGAGGATGCTTACAAATTCATCTAATGTGCAGAATTAAAGATAGCATCTTCATACAAATCTATATTCAGCCAAGGACCTTTATTTCTGAAGAAACCATTTTGCAAAAATTCATGATTAATCATCATTGAGAACAAATTGATTCCATCATAATATTAAGAGTTACATATTGGCACCAACCTTATCAGAAAAGCTGTATAGAAAATGAAACAGGATGGTTTACACTTGGATATGATAAATGCTCTAGAAGCTGGTCAGATTCAAAGTGATACAATCCTTTGGAATGAAATGCGCATCATTGCATCGTTGTCATGGAGGATTTGTATCCTTAGTGCCGCAAATTAAGAATGGAGACAACATCAATTTATTTATCAATGAATATGTATTTTAAAATGCAAAATATACCCTTTCATGTTATTATTATGCCTTTCTCCCAATCTCTATATGTAATAAAGTTCATGTATCAAAAAGACAAATATGGCCAAAGGAAAATACTAATAGTAGTTTAAATAAAATCAGTTTATTCAAACAAATGGGTGGCTCCTGTATCCACACTTGCTTGAATTCAAATAAATGAGTGGCTCCTGTATCTCCACTCCTTTAATTCCGCTCTTGATCACCAACAGAGAAATTAGAAAAAACAAGTCATAGGTCCCACAACCCTTGATTATCAACAACCTGCGTGGTTGTTGATAAAAATTTATCACTTTGCATCTTTGGCTACAGTTTTCGTACTCATTTATTTTTCCTGTATGCAAAGAAAAATATACCCTTAGCAACTACTCTCTCTCCCCCTTAAAAATGACCATTTCCAGTTTGATTATGTTTCTACTTCAGAAACAATATATTGAGAATTTTCTGTTTGGTTAATAATGAATTTCAATGATAAATGCGTAAAATCTTCCCATTTACGCATAAAGTATTCTTTTCTGCATGCTATCAGAATTTTGTCTATTGCCTGCAGACTTTGTATTATTTTGAAATGGGGATGAAATTGCTAAAAATGTGTTAGATCTCCCCAGTACGACAGAATTCACTTTTGGTCCAAGTCTGCCCTTCTTGTGCCATTCAGACTATTTTGATTCTGATCTTACTGCTTAGACATTTTATATCACCTGTTATTATTATCGGCTTTTTGTGGTTTTACTAATGCGACATATGTATATCACCTGGTTTTCAATGGCCAGTTGTTTGTGTTCTTGCTGCGACAGACTTTATCACCTGGTTTACAATGACAAGTTTTTCGTGCTTTTTGCTGCAGCATACGTATATCACCTGCTTTACAATGACCAGTTGTTTGTGGTTTGCTGCTGTATCATATGTTATCCTATTGTCAGATGAAAAGTGTTCTAAGGAGTGCAATCATTGGAGATGTCATTATAGGAGGTGTGGTCATTATTGGAGGTTTTGTTTGTCATACTGGCGCTGTAAAATAGATCATGTGTTCTTTTAGTTTGAATTTTCATCTCAAACAAATTAATATATTTACATGCAAGTAATTATATGGGGTTGATTTTAGCCTCTAATTCAGGTACCCTAGGTCTTTTTCCTAAAAACATGGCACTTTGAAAGATCTAATATATTAAACAAAGTTTTGTTATATTCGTTATTCACATCAAGCTATGTCTGGATGGTCAGCACAGACAAAGTGACAAGTTTACTGCTTTTTCAACAATGTTCTTGTTTTACTGTTTCTCGTGTCTCAATTTTTGTAATCACGAAATTGCTTAGATGATCTCGTCACTATATATCTTCTGTTAGGTGCTTTTACATTCAGTGAACTTGTTTCTTGTTTGAAAAAAAAAAAACAACCTTGTTAGCTTTGATTCTATGCAGTATGTAATGATCGTTGTTAAATATTTCAAGTTGAAACCTGTTGGGTATACCAAGGATTCCTTTCTTCTGAGTTTGCTATGAGATCTATATAAAGTGATATTTGAAAAGTTTTTCTTTACTGTAAAGTAATAATTGTGCTGTTTGACATCTTAGATTACTAGAAATGTAAAGAAGATACGCGAATGTTTTCTCACCATATCTATACAAGTTCCAGATATGTGGAAAATTGGAGTTTTGGGGTTTAAGTGGAACATTTCTATAAGCAGCTTTTTGTTTCTAACCTGGCAGTTGATATTATACAATGGAGGAGGAAGAAGCAGGGGGTGAGGACAGTTGTGACCAAGGCAGATCCATTCATTTTGAGATAGTGTTAACCATTAAAATCCAAGATGTTTGACTAGATGGAGTATCACAAGTTTTTCAAAACCTCCACTATCATAAATTACCTTGCGGACTTGTAAACTGGATACCCTGTGTGCGGAAGGATATTTTGTACAAAGACATTATGTAAAAAGGGATGAGCAACATACAATTTGACCTGAACCACAGAAATGAATGTGTTGTGATTTGATGGTCACAAAGACGTAAAAAAAAAATGTCTTCCAAAAGTTTGAGACTAACTAGTATTTGGATGAGGAGAAACTTCTTGGCCATTAATTTTGACTAATTTTCAGAAAACCCAGATTTAAGAGATTTTCAACACAAGGGTTTTGTTTTTGTTTCTTTTGTTGCATGTCTATAATTGTGTCCATTTCCAGGAGTTGTTTCAGGAGACCCAGTGCTGATTTACTTTACACAAACTTATTTTGATTTTGTGGGGTTTATTTTATTTTTTATTAGGCTCATAATGCATTTGATGTTGATATTTGTTTTGCTTCTATAAATTATTGTCTTCGGGCATATTTTCCTTCAGTTTTACGCTTCCCCCTCTCTTGTCAACACTCATCTATCAATTGTTCGAATGTAAATATTTTAGATGCATTGTTTTTTTATGTGACAAGAGAATAAAAGTAGCTGAGTGGAAGCTGTGTTTGTAACTAATTCCATGTTTGTATAAAACAATATGACAGGCTACAAATTCTTTGATGTTGAATATGTACTGTTCACTAAATAAATTTGTGAGTGTGTGTCAATGAACATTCATTGAGGTGGGTGGGGAATATCTCTTGTATAAAGGTGAGAAAGTCACTAAATGTCTATGTTCTTCTGATAACTGTACCCCTTAAAACTTTTAACAGCCACACCATCAGTTTTGTTTTATTACTTGCGGGCACTGACTGGTTTATGTAGACTACTCATAATTCTTTACAGCCATCAACTGTACTCATGGAAACTAACATACAACAGGAATAACATTGGTCTACAGTATTTTAGAACTCGTCTGCTTATGAGATAAAATGTGCTATTTATTATGGATTTTTAAATCCTGAATTCAAATATGACAATTAAAACAACTGATTGGCTACTGTTTCCAAGATATTTAAGATTTTAGATTTAATGTCTATGTATATTGTGTAGATAGTAGAGTTTTAATCATAAATTGTAAACCTAGGTCTTTTCATGTGTTTATGGTTGCTTTACATGATAACATTTCACCTGTCCTGTTATGTAACACTTTAAAAAAGAGCAAACGGGTTATATAAATAAAATTTATTATGAAACAAAAGGCAAGAAACTATTATATATAAATAAGTACATAGTTTAGTCCTTATTCAGTGTCTACTTGGCGCTTCTTGGCTTGTCTCTTTATTCATGAAAATGAGCATCTCTTGTCACTGTCCAGCAATAATCTGCAAACACTGACGGGCTCCATTTGCCCTGATAGCATTTCTCCATTGTTGCAATGTCCTGGTGAAATTGCTCACCGTGCTCGTCACTAACTGCTCCGCAGTTCGGTGGAAAAAAATCTAGATGAGAGTGCAAAAAAATGTATCTTTAGTGACATGTTGCAACCAAGGCTTTTGTTTGCCTTGAGGAGGTTTTCCACCAACTCCCTGTAGTTGCCTGCCTTTTTGTTTCCGAGAAACTTTGTTGCCACTAACTGGAATGCTTTCCACGCCATCTTTTCCATGACATGCAGTGCACAGTCAAATGCATAATCTCTAAGTTCACGAATCTGAGGATCAAGAAAGACACCTTTCTTTATGTTAGCTTCACTTAACCTTGGAAATTTATGGAGGCACTTGAAAGATGCTTGTGATTGTCCATGGTCTTCACAATGTTCTTCATCAGACCCAGCTTGATGTGCAAGGGTGGTAACAAAATCTTCCTTGATTCAACAAGTGGTGGATGCTGAACATTTTTCCTCCCAGGCTCCAATGACTGTCAGAGTGGCCAATCTCTCTTGATGCAGTGGGAACCTCTCACACGACTATCCCATTCGCAGAGAAAACAGCAGTACTCTGTGTATCCAGTCTGCAGACCAAGCAAGAGAGAAAGAACCCTCAAATCACCACAAAGTTACCACTGATGTTGGTCATAGTTTATGCACATCAAAAATTGTTTCATGTTTTCATAGATTTCCTTCCTATGGACTGCATGACCAACTGGAATTGATGGCAAAACATTGCTAATAGGCAGCAAAACAGATTTAAGACTTGTCTTCGATGAGTCAATGAACAGTTTCCACTCATCTGGATCATGAACGATGCTGAGGGCTGCTGTCATATCATCAATGTTGTTGCTGGCTACAAGATCACCTTCCATGAAGAATAATGGGACAAGATCCTTTTGACAGTCACAGAATATGGAAACCCTAACATCCCCAGCCACTGCTGTAGTCTGAAGCCCAACAGCTCTGCCTTACTCTTGGATAGTTCCAAATCCCTGACAAGGTCATTCAGTTCACCTTGTGTTATGAGGTGTGGTTCAAAGGAGGAGGATGGGAGAAAATATGGGTCATGTGACATTGATGGTTCAGGACTAGAAGTTTCATCCTCTTCCTCTTTCCGACTCAAGTGAGAAGATTCTGGTGCATCAGGAACTGGCAGTCCTTCTCCGTGGGGTACTGGGCATATAGCTGATGGTGGTTGTTGTTGTGGGGTTTAACGCCATTTTTCAGCACACGATAGACTATACATGGTGGCCAGTATTAATAGTGGAGGAAGAACCCAGGAAAACCCTGGAAAGAACCACCGACCCACGAGAAGCTACTGGCAAGCTTTCTCACATACCCACATTGGCTGAATCCAAGACTCGAACCCACACAGACAGAGGTGAGATGGCAGTGACCCGTAACGGAGAGCATTTTAGACCACTCAGGGTACCTATTGCTGATGGAATGTTTGGATAATGCACAGCCCACTTTTTCTTCTTTGACACAACTTTCCCAACTGGAAGCACCATACAGAAGTAACAGTAACAACTGATGATACGATCTGTTGGCTCTCTCCAAATCGTTGGCACTGCAAAAGGCATAGATTTCCTTTCCCTGTTCAACCACCACTGGCGAAGATTTGTTGCACAAGTGTTGCAGCATAAGTGTGGGGCCCACCTCTTGTCCTGATCTCCAATTTTACAGCCAAAATAAAGGTGATAGGCTTTCTTAATGATAATGGTTATAATGTGCTTTTGTGATGCAAAAGTCACTTCACCACAAACATAACAGATGTTATCTGCATTGTTCACACAAGTACAACGTATCTCTGCTCACTCTGGCTAAACAGAAATGTGTCCCTTTGCAAAATCAAACACTGACAAATATGAGAGCACGACATTGAATGATTTCTGGAGCTGATATAGGGCAATTTGTTCAGCAGAGTGATGTAAGCTTAGTTATGATTGCATCATCCACGACTTAGAGGAATAACATGATGCAATTCATATCATGTATGATGCAATACCAGCTTCAGATTGCATCATTCATTGTTTTGCCTAAAAAGCAAGTACTGTCCAAACACAGTCACAGATTTATTCATAGATCCAGTCAACGATATATTTGAGTCATTTCTGGTTTAAATTGAGATCCCTTCCCTTTATAACTCACTTATCTTCCGCCATTCCCAAGTCAAGGGTCGTATATTCTGACCCAGTATCATATCTTTAAAACTACAGCCAATCAACAATTTTAAGCGTCATCTTTGTTCTCAGTGACCCAGAATTAGCAAAGTTTGACTACATTTATTTTGAAATCATTTTGGCTGTAGACCAGTGTAATGACAGATACCGGGATACAACTTTCTGCTAATGGTATC
This sequence comes from Megalonaias nervosa, assembly GCA_016617855.1. NCBI lineage: Eukaryota > Metazoa > Mollusca > Bivalvia > Unionida > Unionidae > Megalonaias > Megalonaias nervosa. The sequence goes on along the minus strand of JAECUM010009553.1, from coordinate 18,666 downwards.
CAGAACTAGACTTATAATCTATTCTTATAAAATAACTGTACGGCAAGAACAGGAGCATTTTTTTTTCACTTAATGAAGGTTATATAAATTTTTGGTAATGTAGTTATCCACATAATTTTTTATATTTGTGTGTGTGTGTGATTTGGAATTTTAATGTAGCTTTAAAAATTTTTCAGTCATATCGCTACGATGTCTGCAGTGTGGCAGTTTATAGTGATGTCTAGCACTGGGGCATCATGCCGCAGACATGTAGCATGATGTCCCACCCAGTCACATTATCCTGACACCAGGCCGACCAGTCCTAACACTAACATCTTAATGCTGAGCACCAAGCGAGGCAGCTGTTAGTACAATTTTTAATGTCTTTGGTATGACTCGGCCGGGGATCAAGCCCATGACATCCTGCATCCGAAGTGGACACTCTAACCACTAGGCCACCTATTTGTAGTTTTCTTTCCATTTAGATCAACTTTAATAAATCAACATAAATTATACTTAAAGATGCCATCTAACTAGAATGTTATCAGTGTATTCAGTTGGGAAATAACATACCTGTAAAATTAAAGTATTTTTTAAAAAATATTTGCATAAATTGTATATATGTATGTGAATAGAGTAATTTAATTTTCACAGAATAAATGGTAATTCTATGATTTTCTTTCATGATACTATCCTGACAGTCCAATGAAATAGCTAAATTGTTCACTGAAGCAAAACTTAAAATCTGCATACTGCAAACTAAAAACATTTTCTATTGGTTTGATTTTAGTTGCATGAGAAGGAAATGCAAACAGCGCTGAAATTAAATAGCACTTTAAGTAAAACAAAATTATTTTCCCAAATCAATTAATTTTTTTCTACCTTTTGAACAAGTTTTAGTATTGTTTAGTATTGCTCCGCATCCTTATAAACATGGTCTTCGAAATTACAGTCTCATTACAGTGTAACATGACAGAAAGAGCAGAGGTTCTAAGATGCATCATCTTTGCTTGCTTAAAAGGATTTTAGAACGTTATCCTCAGTCATGTTGTTCTGTGATTATCATACCAAAAACAACTTAAAACTAGAAGGCCAGTGACTGCACATTGATGGCATGATAAAAGCAATGCTGAAAATCTTCAATGGAAACCATAACAAGATGATGATTTTGTGGCATCGTTGCCAAAAAAAGTGACTGCTATGCCTTGCTTCTCACTCAAGTGTGCTCTTTAAAACATTTAAATTTGAACTGGAAATCTGCAGTGTACTTAAAAGTAATAATGAACTGTAATGTAGGTAAAAACATATCCTGAAATCATATTAGAGTCATTAAAAAAATAATAATGCATCTCAGTGGCAAAGAAATATGTATGTCATAAACTCTACTCCACTTGCTACTTAGAATAACCAAGAAAGGCATAGAACTATAAACAAATACTTAGAGATATTCTAAAATCTAATAGAACATTTCACTTATATTTGTTGTTTAGATCAAGCTCACAAATTATTTCTATCATGGCTTCATAAAATTTTGATTTTACGTAATGATATCAAATGAAACACCATACGTTATTTTTAACACCATTGTAGAACATATTTACATCGCCAATTTATGGATTTAGTTTTATTGTTGATGCATTACATGAATAATAAAGCTGTGGTTAATAATGAAGCATATTTTCTGTCCCTGACATTTGTTTCATTTAATCATATGATTTTATATGCATATTTTTACATTAGGAGAAAAACCGTTTGTTATATCAAGAAAATATTTATGTCTCTCTTTCTTTTTCATAATAAACCAAAAACATGAAAAAAGTGTTCTGTTTTAATTGTCAATCTTCACCATAAAAGCATAAATATTCACTCTGAAATACTGTTCAAACACAAAAAAATACATTGAGGATGTCTTCTTTTCCTATGTTACAACCAGATATATTTCAATGTGTGGTACAAAAATATGTGATATTTTAACAAATAGCAAAGCCACAAGTTAAAATATATTGTCTTCTTTTTTAAAGATGAAATATATTCAGTATTCACACAGAAAAAGAACGTTTTCTTTTTATTGAGTTCCAAACTTGATCCTGAATCCCGATATTTCTGAATCAAAGCATAAAACAAACTCAGCAAACCACCACCACCCCTCTTTCAAAATATTCTCCTCACTTTCAACCCTATTCATCATATAAATTTAAGTTACTTAAGACAGCAGTAAAAGGGAGATGATCAAATAGATTGCAATAAATTTTAAATTGTTTTTATAACTATTTGACCTATCTGACCACAGAGCAAGTCTCCTTCTGCAATGCATCAGAACGAGTTTATCACTGTCATCAAAATGGCAGAAATAACTTCATAGAAACATGAACAGCACTGAGCCTAGTTTCTTGAGCAAAACAAATAATTTCCTTGTCTGAAAGGTAATATAGTTCCCATTTCATTTCTTTCAGCTCAAAAAGTGCTGGTTTTTCTTGTTGCAGATGTAACTTCTGTAGGCAAACACAATGAAATATCACAAGGCATGATGGGAAATCTTGTTATTTCCACATATGAAAATATAAAGATATATTTTACACATGTGAAAATCTAGGAATTAGAAATTATGAAAATTATTTCCCTATAGTATTCTATATTTCACACTTAGGTATATAATAAAACCATATATTCCAAGTCTAATCAAAGTTAGATAAAAAATATGGCTTCAAGAGTAGAGATATGCATGCTCAGTAAATGAGACAGAAAACAACCTCATTATAATGCATGGATCTCATTCATTATCACACTTGTCCAAGACCCTGAATATAAGCATATATTCCAAGTCTGATCAACACTGGATCAAAAAAAGGCTTCCAGAGTGGCAACAAGCACATCAATAAATCAATCACCTCAACAATATGCATAGATCTCACTCATATTTGCATTTTCTGACATACCGATGATATACATCAATATTTCAAGTTTGATCAAAATGGGATTAAAAACATGGTCTCCAGAGTGGTATGAGAAAAAGTTGATAAAAAGACGACAGATGATAGACACAGGGCCATACCATAAGTTCACTTGGACATAATGCCAGGTAAGGTAATAATCAAAGAACCACTATTTCAAGTTTTATGTTTTTATCGATACTAACTATTACAAGATAATTTTGGACTCTTGGGAAAAGATTAATGGAACAAGAGATCTAAACATTATCGGATATATAGACAGACATCATTTACCTGATACAATTTGCTATGTTTTTTTTAATATGATGGTCAATGTAAGTACGAGAATGGACAGTAATCTTAAGTTTGACTGGTCAATATAAAAATGAGATGGGATAGTATAATTAAGTTTGACTGGTCAATACAAATATGAGATGGGACAGTATACTAAAGTTTAACATTGTATCATGTGTTTACTACTTCTGTCAAAGGAGGGCAGTGTAATAATCATGATTATTCATGCATGTTTGCCCAATGTGTTGCATGCCAATGTCCTCTGAACTACTAAGTAGTAACAATATTTCCAAGGTCCATTAATCTGCAATAATTATATTTTTGTCCCAAATGTAGTTCCTTTTAACTTAACACTGAAACCTCTTTTGTTTCAAATCAGAAAATGGCAGTCTTAATGCTTACTAATATAAGCATGTGTCTAGGTGGAAATAACATGAAAGCCAAGGAAAAGGAGCATCTGTTAATTAGAATCATCTCTTCCTCTGGTAACACCATCTGTATTGTGCTGCTGATGTTTTTGTCTCACCCTGGACTTTTTTCTTCCTTGCTTTCTTATCCTGTATATATAAAGCAAATTAAAGTATTGATAGCAAGATATCTAATTTCGATATGACAAAGTAATTACACAAAGTTTATGACATGAGTATTGAAAAATACATAACAGATTGCCATTTTAATACACTACAGATCATGACTGCCATTTTAATACACTAAACATCACATAAGCCATTGTAATACACTACACATCATGATTGACATTATAATACACTATAGATCATGTCTCCCATTTTAATACACTACAGATCATGATTACAATTATAATACACTACAGATGATTCCCATTTCAATATACTACAGATCATATTTTCCTATTTTAACGCACTACAGATGATGATTCCCACTACACTACAGGTCATGATTGCCATGTTAATACACTACAGATGATTCTCACTTTAATACAGTACAGATCATGATTCCTACCTCATTACAGACGATTCCCATTTTAATACACTACAGATCATGATTCCCACTACATTACAGATGCAGACCTGCCAACCCTCAAGAAACATTCTCAGTAAGTTAGTCGAAATTTTTCAGTAAGTTCGACCACTTTTCAGTAAGGTGTAAAAACTATTAAGTACTGGCAACAAGTAAAATTTTAATAACCGTTACAGTTTATATCCATGTTGTAACTTACAATTTATAGCTACTGATGTGACTGGTACATGGTACTTTTGCACTTTCTAAGAAACTTCTAGTCAAACTCCATTTTGAAGCATTCTCCCCCCTTCACTTTCATGACTAGTATTGCTTCCAAGGTATCAACTGACATAGATGATGGATTTTGAGTGGCGTTTTGCAACAAATGAGAACACCCTCTCACAACCTGCATTTGAATGAGGAGCAATAAGTACATTCTTCATGATGCTGGACAACAATTTGTATTTGAACTGGCCATTAACATCCTTGAGTTTACTAATCCCATTGCTTGTCAACTCATTTAGTGTTTAAGATCTCAGGATTCAATTCATCTACTTGGTAATTCAAAAACTCTGCTTCCATGTTGTCTCACCAGTTGGTTTCTTTGGGTTCTATACACATAAATCTTGATAGGAAATACATCACACTGCTAAAATCATTCATCATCTTTTTTGACATCTCAGCAACTGCACGATGTTTCAGAAGTTCATTATTCAAAGGAAACCTCTTAACAATGTAATCACAAACAGTTGTGTAATAGTCCCTTACATCTTTATAGAACTGACAAAGGCTACTTTCATACAGCTTCCTTTCAGCCAAGTATTTTCTTGTTTCTGGACCTACTGTAAGTGTATCATCTGACTTGTTTCTTATAGTCATGATAATCGATATCAGTAAGATCATTGGCTTGTGAAATTTCTGTAGCCTTTACAAATCTGATCAGCAACTGCTTTAATAATTCAAGCATGTTTTCTCTAAGTTTGTGGATCATAGGCTCCTCCTGTTGCATGATTAAGTTGTACTTGTTAAATAATGGAATTATGTGGTCTAGAAATAAGCAATAAATCTTCGTCCTCCTGGACTACAAAGCCTTACACACACTCATAGCCTTTTCCTCTCTGTAACTGATTTTTTTTACTGTCTTTCCAGTCATTTCTAACCAATGGTGTCTGACATCTAGACAGAGCCTTTTTATCTGATTTCTGTGATATAGCTTTCTCTAAGGAACCTATCTTGGGTTTTATTTTCTGAGTCTTTCCTGCTGAGGCAGACTTGAGGTAGTACTAGCCTGACTTCTAGATTTATCACAGTTCAAAGCTTTACTGCAAGTACCTGCACTGTCGTTATTTCCTTCTTTATTACTAGATACATGTGGAACTTTATCCTTGGAACTAGACAACTTCTCTGACATCCTACTTTTGGATTTAGCTCTTTTACCTTTAACCTCTTGTTTCTTGGTTTCTTTACCAAAATATATTTGTAAAGGTTCCCACTGTTCCAACAGTCTCTTTATACCTTCACCAAGAGACAACCATCTTGTTACACAATGCTTCAATATTTTTCTCTGCTCTTTCCCATAATGAGTCTGAAGATCTTTCAGTTCCATCTGTCTATTCACACTTTTATCCAAATAATATGATATGTCCACTAATAAATCATCAAAACTAATAGGCAGCATATCAGCCCCCTTTTTAGCTGCTAAATGTATCAAATGGCATGAACATCCACTCAGATACACTGAGGAATTCACCATAGTTATATGTCCAAATACACCTTTATTGCAACCTGTCATCACTGAAGCATTATCTGATTCAAAGGCAATACAGTTATTCCAGCTTACGTTTCTCTTTTTCAAATCCTCATCCAACAATGTGAAAATATTTTCCCCAGTAGAGGCTCCATCACATGTTGGAACTGACAAAAGTGCTTCAGTTACAACCCCATCTGTGTTATCAAAATATCTCACAACAACTGGGTACAGCTTCTCAGAATCATTGCTACCATCAGTTGCTATACTGAAAGGTTGGGATGAAATATTTTTAACAATGCCTTCCTGTATTGACTTGCACTGTTGTAATACAATAGCAGTAGTTTTTGTTCTGCCACACTGATAACTATATGCTACTGACGATTTGGGAAACATGCACTTGAATAGTTTAGAAGCATGGTCAGATGCAGCAATTGCAACATTATGCTCAACCCAAAAGTTTGTAAAATATATTTCGGCCTTAATGACCTCCAATTCAGTTTCTGGCACAACAGATCCAAATCCCATAAAGGTCAGCAACTTACAACTTGATTTCATTGCAACGTATTCTGTATGTTTTTTGGAATTCACGTGATGGCGACAGTCATCTTGCCCACCATGGGAAATGTTCAAGTCAACACGACATAACGTGCAATAAATGTAACGGTCACCTTTTTACTTTTTTCTAAGCATGACCAAGTATCTGAGTAATCTCTTTTATACTTTTGCAACCACTGTTTCAGCTTTTTAGGAGGCTGGTTGTCCTCTCCACCTCTGATGCATTTTCGTTTGGAAGACATTTTCAGATGACCGGATGACAAAACGAAAAACAAAATCTAGATCAGATGCACGCTTCTCACAAACAAAATAGGCAGGTTTAAAGCATCTGAGGTACCAATGTATAGTTAGTCTGGTTCCCAACCAAAATCCACTCAGTCTAAGATGAAACTCCAAATCCGAACACATAGTCTAATATGAAAATCTGGATCCGGAACTAACCAGTACAAAAAATATCCGGAACAGAAAAAAGGATCATATTTCCGTACTTTTTGCTATCATTTTGTAAGTCTGTAATTTTAGTGTTTTTTTTTTAATAAGACTTACAGCAAAATCGTAAGAGTTGGCAGGTCTGCAGATGATTGCCATTTTAATACACTACAGATTATGATGCTCATTTTAATACACCAGAGGATGATTCCCATTACAATATACTACAGATCATGTTTCACATTTTAATGCACTACAGATCATGTTTCACATTTTAATATACTACAGATGAAGATTTCCATTTTAATACACTACAGATCATGATTCTCACTACATTACATGTCATGACTGCCATTTTAATACATTACAGATCATGATTGCCATTTAATACACTACAGATCATGATTCCCATATTAATACACTACATATCATGTTTCTCATTTTAACTGTAACTGTATATCAATGACATGATTTGTTCAAGAAACTTCCAAACGTACAGACTTTCTCATTTAAAAGAAAATACTTACAGACTATTTACCCAATAAAAAGACTTACAAAATAACATTATATTAATGTAAAGGTCACTTTTATATTACAAATACAGAGTAATTACAAAAGTAGTAGTAAACAAGGAAATTGAAATGTTACCAAAAGATGCTTTTTCATCTCCATTTTTTGTGATATTATTGATAATTCTTTTTCTCTTGCAATTCTCCTTGCTAATTCCTTGTACTTCTTTTCTTTCTCTTCTTCAATTTCCTGAGAAATAAAAAGCATTTTTTTAAAGATGACACGAGGTAAATACATTGCCTTAAATTTTTTTAATTCAAGCAAGGTCACCCCCCTTTAATAACAAATTCTCTTATCTAATTTAGTTTCACACAAGTCTGACCTTCCTTAAATGACTATTTCCTGTACACAGGCAAAATTAATCCACTGAAGAGGCAGCAGCATAAAGAAGGTCACACAATATATATTGAAAAATATTTCTTGGAACTAAATGTTAGATTTATAGACAGAAATACTGATTCACTGAAATCTGAGTTAAAGGATATATTTATTTTCAGCTGCCATGGCACATGTTTATTCTGCAAAATACTGCCATGGCAGATGTTTATCCTATAAAATATTACCATGTCACATCCTACAAAACACTGCCATAGCATATTTTTCCTGCAAAACACTGCCATAGCACATGCTTATCTAATAAAACACTCCCATGGCACACTCTAAAAAACATTTATAACCAAGAAAAAAATGCATGCCCAAAATCTTTTTATAACAGCAATTTTACTTGCTTAAGACTAGCTTTACCGACAAATAGGAAAAAAGAGAACAAAAAATAAATACAGTAGTCCCCCTCTTGAACGGCCCCCCGCTCCTTATGGCCAGAATCCAATGGCACCGACGAGTTTGTGTTCAAAAGTACCCCTCACGAAAGGCCACCCCGCTAACTCGCCCAGCAGCCAGCATATTAGTGCAAAAATGTAAGATTTACCCCTCACAAGTGGCCGCATTTTATTTTATAATATGTATCCAGAACCAATTTTGTTCATAACATGTGTTAAGTAATCTGATTTCTGTTTCCCGATGTCAGGTTTTCGCTACTGAAAGAAGTGTTGACTAAAGTACATGTACCACTAAGGTTAATATGCTTCATGAGAAGCCACATTTATTCCATAAAGCCGAGAAAGACTCAAATTTTAATCCATACAAAAAGGTAAGTACACGTAATCTGATTAGCCTTACTGCTGTGTTATCATGAGATGTCCGGTTTAGTCACTCTGATAATTGTTAAGATTACAATTATTGAACAGTAGTAACAGCTGAGAAGTGGCGGTATTGATGTACAATACACAAGTCAGCGGGAAAACGGTTTGATAGCCTTTATGGCTTCCCTTAGCAAGATGTTGAGCTTGTTCACTTTCATAATTAGTGGCTATTACTACTGACAATAACTGTCAAGATTACAAATCCTAACGGCCGCGAGGTGCTACTGTTCAGATCAATTCTGCCTACATATCGAAGCCGTTTTGGCTTCTCTCACTTAGTGTAAAGAAATGTAATCCCTCTCAAGCTCCACAGCTGATACGTATATTTATCACAGTAATGTGATCTTGATTGCTAGATCACGTAGAGCCGTCAGCACCAGAAAATACAAAGCATGATCAGATGCATTATTTTTCTTATGTATCTATAAATTTTCATCAAAATTAATAAAATCACTAAATGCAACTGAAAAACAAAGGAAACCAATTTTTTCTAGTAATTTCTTTTTAATAATACTTACCTAATCATAATACCTTTGGAGAACTACTACTACCTTGCAAATCAACCCTTCTAGGTTAAAACCTTTTAGCTAAAAAGCTAAAAGTTATTTGCCCACCTAAGTGTAACTTAGAGTGGGATTGCAAATTCTTCTGCTGTAGCTGTGACTGTGAGAGATGGAAGGAATGTATTCTTGGTGGTTTATTGCAAATTCCATCAATCTGCACATTAGAGAGAAGATTACATGATGAAGGTTGCAAGCACAGCTTGGCCTATGAAAGAAATGTGATGGCAGAGAATATTGCATCTTGTCCCACATTTTGTAAGTTCATATGTTGGGCATCTATGTTATGAAGTGGACCATTTTATAAACATACTCCCATGTATTTCTGGTCAGATTGGGGTGGGAAAAGGTAAGCAGCATTCTGCCTATTGAAGATCATAATAGATATTAGATGTAACATTGATCCCATGGCCATGATTTTATGAACCAACTCATGGGTATCCAAACTGAAAACAGGGATGACATTTGCAAGAAAAATGTCAGTAACTAGTCAGATTTTGAAAGCAACTGAAAGTAGATTCTTACGTAGATGATAATCACCTGATGTCAGAACTGTAGACCCAGCAGCTGATGTAGAGGAATGAAAATGGAACTTCAATGGGAGTAGGTGGAAAACTTCTTCAGTCCAAGCCTGCAAGGTGGAGTTTCACTCCTCATAGTAAAATCTAATAATGACAAGTGAACTTGAGGGCCAGTTTTCGTCATTTCTGGATAAAGGTAGAAAAGCCAATGCATCTTGTATTACCTGCAACGTAGTTGGAAAAGAATGTTGAGAATGGCAGCTCACTACACTTGCAGCACTTATAAGTTGGATCCCTAAGGTGTTGCTAAGTAGAGGCTTCCTATAAGTGGTAGAGGCTTGAGGGCAAGTGAAGAGATATTTCTTGGAAAGTGAGAAACGAAGATCAACACTATACAATGGAAGTGACTTGAGGTACTATGTGGGTAAGACTGATCCATGAGTACCTAGATATACTGGACATTGTTCACAGGAAGTGTCTGACAGCACTATGCAGGTTAGACGGATCAATGAAAGTGTCTGTATTGACTGGGCATCATCTGCAGAAAGTGCATAGCAGTGCTATGCAGGTTAGTCTGCTGTATAACCAGTTTCACAAAGTGGATTAATGGGTACTGTGCACTAAACTGGGCATCATATGCAGGAAGTGCCTAGCAGCACTATACGTGTCATGGAACAGACAGGTTCATCTTCTGGAGGCTGGTACTGTATGATAAATTTTGATGATGGCCCATTGCCAGAGTTATATGGCTGAGTCTGGTCAAGATGGAGCATGGCCATCTTGACTGGCATAACACTGTCCAGATCTTGAGGTTAAGATGGGGTACAGGATGTTGATCCATGCATCTGGTCCATAATTCTGATATGCAAGGCTGTAACTGAGACTGTTGATGCTCTCCATCTTGCTCCGCAGTGAAATATATGGTTTCGAACCTTTGTGTGTAAGTTAATGTTTTTGTCCCTCAAGCTATGCTTCTGTTTCGTCTCTTTTGCGCCCAAAGAACTGCTGGCCACTGAGTTCTGTCCATAAGATGCAAGTCCGACATGTATTCAATGAATGACAACCAGAGAAACTATACATGCCGAGTAGATATCAGACTGGTCTTACCTATGGCCTAAATCTGTAACTAAGACAAAATAAACTATATATATATATATATATATATATATATATATATATATATGTAGTGCAGTGAGTGTCCTGCATTATGAACTTATGAGTGGCCATGCTGAGTTACCCACTATGATAAATACATGTAAAAGTGTTCGTGTGGCCTGTACAGGTAGAAAATTAGAGCATCGCTATTAACATTTACAAACTGGATGCTAAATATTGAATCCTAGTAACAGGTAAGCTATAGGAAGGTCAATTGTGACTACCTAAACAGGTAAAATCACTGAAGTGTCGCTTGTAGTAACAACATGACTGATGAATAAGGCAAATATTCAATTCTAATAACAACTTACCCATATGAAGGCCAGTTTTTGACTGCCTATACAGGTAAAATTCACTAAAGCTCCTGTGTATACCATGTACAGAAAACCGACCATGGTGGAAGCTCAACAGTAAGATAAACGAGTTTTCTGTATTCCACACAAAACAATGCACACATAAAAAGGAAGTGAAGCATCATCATTAATACTTACAAAGCAGATACTACAATATCCATTGAGACAATTCTGTGTGTAGGAAAAGGCTCAATGACGTTCTATACAGGTACAATTAGTAAAGCATCACGTATACAACTATGAATTAGATGCTAAGTTGTGATAATATAGTAACTCAACTGTACGTATCCTGACTCAACGGAAATGATACAGCAATATTAATTGAGTTTTCAATACCACACACCAGACAGGCACTTATTAATACAGTTATAGAATGTTAGGAGATGCCATATAGACCCTAGCATGTATGTACCAAAGGCGCTTAAGTGTGTGAAGATGGCAAAGTGATAACATAGAAAGTTAGGACACTGTTGTTGGCAAAAGGTAGAACAGGAAAGTTGGAAATTTATTGATAGAGTAAACTTCCCTTCAAAGATGAAACTCCTCCAAGGTAGAAAACTTCCCAGCTGTTTGTACAGACTATGCAAGGCCTCTCTGTCTGTAGAGAGTGTGCTACTTGTCATGAGCTATAGTAATAACTGATAACTTCACAGGATTTGGTGCCAATCTGGTATCAAGAGGAGATCACTCTAACTGCCACTTAGGTGGGCTTTTGAGTTTGTTAGGTCAAAAGTTTTAACCTGGGAGGGGTAAGGTAATAGTAGTTCACTTAAGGTATTATGATTGGGTAACATATTTGAAGAAGACGCTGCTTAAAATTTCTACTTTTTTAATACAAGCTTTATCTCAAATCATAAACCAAATTACATTCAGACAAGCTGATATGCACATGACCATCTACAGATTTATGAATTAATAGCTTCAAACAGCAATCAATGATCTTCACTAAGACTGCTGTCAATAACACCCATAAAAGTAATGTACAGATGTTGAGCAGTTGACAAATTCTGCATCACAGAAGACTTCACCAGCTAAATGACTGAAAGTTTATATTCGAGGTTAGTGGTTGAGCTGTTTCTGGTTGGACATTATGCGAAGCTCTGATGGGAACCTGGTGTTGGAATTACAGCATTATTTTTGCCTGTTTTTTACAGCAAGATTGGACAAATTTTGGAACCTGATGGTACAGATTTGTTACAATTTCCCTTTGTATGTCATGTGAGGCTATGGCAAAGTTCTTCATGCTTGTTCAGTTGTAACCAGGAAACCTCAAAGAAAAAGCTGTTCCAGTTTCATATGAGAATCTAGTGATAAGGAATAAAAAAATATCAGCATTGTTTTCCAACTTCAATTAAATCCGAATAAATTTATGTCTCTTACTCGAGTAAAAAATTCAAAGGTATATAATACAATAAAACAACCTTAAGTCAAAACTGGTTGGACAGACATTGTCACTACAGAACATCAACATTCATCTCAAACAAAAGTATTTGCAGTTGTGCATATGATATATTCCTTGCAGTTGTACCTTGATATATTCCTCAGACATGTCTCCAAGAAAGTCTCCTCTCTTCAAGGCCTCAAGCGTGGGTCTGTTGTACACTCTGTCCACCAGAGAAGGGTGGGTGTTGAAGTACTTGGCAGGATCAAACTCCTGCACTGCAAAAAAAAAATCAAGCACACATTAAATTACTATTATTTTCAGTCATTTCAATAGGTGGCCATTAGTGACCACTGGTGACTGGTTTATGTAATCTTTGTAAAGTCCTACAATGAATGCTTAAAGGAAGTGATTTTTTTTAATTTCACAGTTCTTATAAACCTTGATATACCTTTACTCTTTCCTGGCTAGTTTTGTCGGCGTTCACCTACTGGCACTTTCAACATATTATTGGTTATATCATGCTGAGGAAATGGGACCTAAATGTCTTCACTCTCTTCTGGCTAGTTTTTTTCAGTGTTCATCTAATGGCACATTCAACATATTATTGGCTGAGGAAATGGGACCTAAATGCCTTCACTCTCTCTTGGCTAGTTTTGTCAGTGTTCATCTAATGGCACTTTCAACATATTATTGGCTATAACATGCCGAGGCAATGGGACCTAAATGGCTTCACTCTTTCCTGGCTAGTTTTGTTGGTGTTCATCTAATGGCACTTTCAACATATTGTTGGCTATAGCATGCTGAGGAAATGGCACCTAAAGACTTCTCCCAAGGATGCAATGAGGCAGCCAACCCAGGCTGGTAAGGACACATACTGAACATACAATCTCTGTATTACAAGATCAAGGCTTTACTAACTGAGCTATCGTTTGCTCCCCTGTCATCAAACTGTATTCACAAAAATACCTTTGTATTATATATGAACATAAATACATATATTTTTTAAAGATTGATCAATAGCGTAAGCATACTGGAGACAAAACAGCAGAGATACATACAATTGTTGGGAGAATAAAGCAATTTCGACATTGTATAAACCAACAAATTTTTAAATTAAATGTACATTCAATAACATTCAATAAATGTTTAACAAGCCAGAGCTGCATTTGTTTCCATGTGTTTGTTATTTTTTTCTACCTAAATACAGACTTGAGTTTCATTGCCACGTACAACATTACTGATGGCACATGATTGTCTTCTTGACATTTGCAAAAGAGCAAATTTTTTCACCTACTGCAGCATGTGGAAAGTGCCAGCAATCGAGGCATGCTTACATGTTAGTCATATGTTGTATTAAGTTAATGATGAGAATAATTTTATCACTTATAGTCCAGAGCAATTATTTCTGTTGTAGGCAGATTCACATATGACTAAGGCATTCATACTTATAATCTCATTCAGTTTTGTTCTTGTGGAATAAGAGTGTAATGTCTGACTAAGTTCATGTGCACATAATGTACATCATGATGTTTGAACTTGCACATATATTGCAATGTGACTCCATTATTCAACAAGTATGGGGAGTTGTTGAAATTCATGGGGTTGTTAACCTGGAAATCATTGTTAACAGCAACTTCAGTGACAATGGTGACAAATGATACAAGTTAACTCAGCACAAATGCGAAAGGGTTCTGGACAAAATGGGTCTACCAGCAGCAAGGTACACCAAAGAGAACCTTATTCAGCAATCTAAAAAGTCAATCTCACAACAGGACTGACAATATGTAGATTTATCACATTTGTTGACTGATCAATTATCAGATCTGCTGATAACATTTAACAGCATCTGTTGTATTTGTTGACAAGCTAATTATACATTTATCTATTCATGTATTTGTGGACATTCTATTTCAATGAAGTTGCATGAAAATGATATGTATGCCAGTTAAAGTATGGCAAGGATTTTCAATAATACTTCATAGAATTCACTCATGCAGGTTAAGTCTTTCAGTATTTTACTTTAATATGTTTCTGTGAGATTAAAGTAAGGTTGTGATCTAATGCATCATAATTTATATATTCAAAAACTTGAATCAAAATGACATCTCATTCATGTTCTCTTGTTGTGTGTTTTCACTAGATTCAACCCCACCTGACTTTATCCTGTCACATTTGCCAGGTCAAAGTTTTTTGCCAAAATACAGAACATTAAATATAACTCATGCACTGAGCACATCAGTGTGTATCTACCCCAGGTTACATTTTATAGGTAATATGAAAACTTTAATTTTTTAAACAAGAGTTACGTAGACATGATATATACCCTCCATCTCCCACTTGTGAAAGGACTTCTGCTTTTTAGTATGCTACAGTACCTTCTATCCCCCCACTTGTGTAAGGACTTCTACTTAAAGTACCATATGACCCTTCTATCCTCCACTTGCGTAAGGATTTCCACTTAAAGTACCAAATTGTCCCTTCTATTCACTTAGAGTACCAAACTGTCCCTTCTATTCACTTAAAGTACCAAACTGTCCCTTCTATTCACTTAGTGTGCCAAATTGTCCCTTCTATTCCCTTAAAGTACCAAATTGTCCCTTCTATTCCCTTAAAGTACCAAATTGTCCCTTCTATTCACTTAGAGTACCAAATATTCATGTCTATCCCCCATGTATGTCAGAACATTTACTTAAAGTACCTAATGTCCAGAACTCACAATGTTTATAATACATGTACTAGTACCACATGGTCCATCACTCTCAATTTGCATACCATCTATGCTAGTACCACATGGTCCACCATTCTCAATTTGTATACTATCTAAACTACTACTGTATGGTAAATCGCTCTCAATTTGTATGCTAGTAACTATGGTACATCTCTCTCATTTTTTATAAAACTTGTGACACACTGTTTCCATGGTAAAAAAAATACTGAACATGACAAACTCTATGTATCAAAAGGTACCTCTACAGTTGCATTACATGTATATTACGGATGGTTGTAATACCATGAAGAGTCTGAAAGTCTGAATCCAAAAACAAACATATTTATTGATGGAGAGACAGTCAGACTGATAGACAAATTGTTAGCTCCTTCTCTCCATTGTGCATAATGGGGCTGGGCTGATGTAATAGTAAACAAAAGTTGAAAAGAAGCAAATGTGATACTACTTGCCATTAGTAATTTTGTCTGAATTGCTTAGCCTAATTGCTTGAATACAAATTTTGGAAATAAACATTTTTTGCCTGTATGGAGAGAAGCATTCCTGCTCACCCTCTCCCTCTTTCTTGCTGTCCACAAAGATAATATGTTTATTCTGTGGCTTCTTGTCAATCCCTATCATATGGAGTGAGGACTTGAGCTTCTCAATTTTCTGAAAAGCAAAATGAAGAAAATCATTTCATGTTTCCCTTTATATCCAATGTAAAGATACTTTAATATATATACCTATAAATGACATACAGCCCTGACTCATCATTTTCTGGCAATCTGATAAGGATGCCTGCATCACCTACTATGGTTTTCTTAATCTGCATAAGCAGTCTGAAAAACTGGAACTGCTTTATGAACTCACATGAATGCATCCAAATTATCAAGAAAAGTCCAGATTATGGGACCACAAGAAGTGTAACTATTTCAAACAATTATGTGTCAAAATTCATTCAGTAAAAATGTCCAACTCTTTTAATGTTTAAATACATGTACATACTAAAACTGGAGGCCCGAGTAGCAGAGTGGTCTAAAGCACTCACCATTACGGATCACTGCCATCTCACCTTTGTCTGCGTGGTTCAAGTCTTGGGTTTGGCCAATGTGGGTATGTGAGAAAACTTGCCAGTAGCTTCTCATGGGTCGATGGTTCTTTCGGGGCTTTTCCCAGGTTCTTCCTCCACATTTATACTTGCCGCCATGTATAGCCTATCTTGTGCTGAAAAATGGCATTAAACCCTACAACGACAACAACATACAAAAACTACCCACTAGATGACACACACAGACACTGAATGTTTTAATTTCACCTCATCTGCAATCAGTTTGAATAGTAAAATCTGAGGAGGAAATGCTTGGGGTTAGAGGGAATGGTGATTGCAGCCAGTGTATCAACAAAGTTTTCCAAGATAAACTAAGTCAATTTTCAAACAAATTAGTTTGAGTAAATTGTGATTCCCCACCCATCCCATCTGTGTCATGTTTCTTTCCCAAATTACATGTACATCTCCTAAAACAGCTGATGTAAATTTACATAATTTGGTTCACAGGTTGTTTTTGTGGTGACAGTCTATGAGAGAACAGAGAGGTAGAATGTTTGGGGTCAAACCTGAAGGGTCTCTGGAAGGAGGACAAAGGTCAATTGTAATAAATGCAATTACCAGGGCCAATTTTTAAACAAACTTTGCACATGTATTTGTGGGAAGAGGATGCATGAGATATCTAATGGACTGTGGGTTCTGACTCATGGGCCTGAAAACCAGATTAAAGTATATGTCACTAAATGGTATTCTTTTACCCAAGTCATGTCAATCACAATAATCATTCCTCAGAGCTTCTGATAACGCACAAATGTGCATCCCTGATGCAATAAAATTAAAAATGACACATTTAAATCCCCAGCCTAAGAGTCCCATAGGATGCAATAAAATTTGCTGACCAAGTCAATTTCCAGCTTCAAGAAAAGGTCGAGGTTTCTCAAAAGAGAGGTCTCAAGGATTTTCTACGCTGTCTGTTGAGGTCATGCTCATTAATTATGCATAGTGTTCATTTCCAAGTGTAGCCGAATAAGTATAGTGAACGTGATATCGAAAGTACAATGCACTAAGGATTCAAATTAAATTAGAAGATAAACCCTACAATGATAAATATTACTATCATTTGTTGTTTTCATTTCGAGACTTGGACAAAATGATGTTTGCAAATCTGGATAAGTATTTGGGGGTTAAATGCATACATGCCAGCCATTATGCTATTGTCATAATCTTTACACCCTTTTTCAACAAATTACGTTTTATGTTCTCCAGTATATGGATTATGATGTTTTGGTAAATTCAAAAATAAAATAAATAAAAATCAGTGAAAAGTTGTGTTTATCATTTTTAGTATCATCTCTTTAATTCCACTCATATAAATTTGAGAATAATCTTTAAAAACATCACTGCTGCATAAGAATTGTCCTTGTTTTCTATTTATAGCAACTGTATATGACCCATTTTATTTCCAAGAAAAACAGATGGATTTCATCAATTTGAACTAAGCCTCACAAGATTCATTATATTCATAATAAAATTAGGTAGCAGACCAGTCTATGGTTTTATAGAAAATGGTGTCAGATTATAAGTAAGACGCTTTACTGTGTGATTTGTGGATGTTATATGACGGCAAATGATAGAGCAGATGGATCCTGAAAACTTCAAGACATGTCAGATCAGAAAAAAAGGACAAATCAACACCATTTTGCAAACCTTACAAAAATATGAGAGTAATGTAATACAGCACTCGGGTTTGAGCACATGAATGCTCATTGCAAAATTTAAAATTAAATTCACAATTATCCAGTTCTGTAATTAAGACGCCTTGCCCAATATTTTGGAGGGCGCAACATATTACTGTCTAAATAACGGCCTTGTGTAGCGTGTTCCCAAGTTGACTGATGGGATTTCAATTTTAATACATTAATATAAAGAATTACAAATAAATAAAACTGACAAGGTTTTGTGTCTCTTTATTCCCCACATTATAATGGACATTTATAAACTTCATGTATGCCCAACATGCTTGTGAGAGAGGACTGCAACTTTACTGGTGGAACTTCTATTTTCACCAAAATTCTAGTGAGACCTCTCTCTCTCTCTCCCTCTCTCTCACTCTCACACACACACACATGGACACACAACTTACTGTATAAACTATAAAGTGGGAACATTTAACATCTTGTAAGGACCCTATAAATTCAAAGGTGGGGGTCCTCGGGACTCCATAAAATATCAATTTAATGGAAGCCCTGTT
>JAECUM010009552.1:0-68261 GCA_016617855.1 Megalonaias nervosa | reverse complement strand
TGACAGAATACTGCACATCTGTAGGTCATGCTCACAGTGACAGAATACTGCACATCTGTAGGTCATGCTCACAGTGACAGAATACTGCACATCTGTAGGTCATGCTCACAGTGACAGAATACTGCACATCTGTAGGTCATGCTCACAGTGACAAAATACTGCACATCTGTAGGTCATGCTCACAGTGACAGAATGCTGTACATCTGAAGGTCATGCTCACAGTGACAGAATACTGTACATCTGTAGGTCATGCTCACAGTGACAGAATATTGTACATCTGAAGGTCATAGTCTTAGTGACAGAATGCTGTACATCTGAAGGTCATGCTCACAGTGACAGAATATTGTACATCTGAAGGTCATAGTCTTAGTGACAGAATGCTGTACATCTGAAGGTCATGCTCACAGTGACAGAATATTGCACATCTGTAGGTCATGCTCATATGTCTTGGAAGTTTTCAATGAATGACAAGAGTAATTTCAATGTGAGATTTCTGGATGAATAAGAAGGCAGATAGATGGATAGCCAAGACTAACAATATGAAACATGGACCAACTTTGCTTTGCTAGATGTTGTACTATGGGACTGAGATGTGCAAATTAAATGATGGCGACAAAGATGGGTGGACATTACGCATGGCATACGCCCTCGGTGAAACTGAAGGGAGTACAAAGGTAGAGCTTACTTCGATAAACCCCTCCCCTAGGTCAGGAAGAATATCTTTCACAGAGGTGATCAGAGAATCCAGTTCAACCCCTGTCACTATGGGGGCACAGGCTCCTTCCAGGTCCTTAAACATAACATGAGAAGTGATATAAACTTAAGGCAAGATTAAATGCTCAATGAGGTAATAATCAGTTTTCTTAAACTGGAAAATAATGGGGATTCAGTATTTTTTCATGGATATCAATATTTTTGGATTTCATGATTAGTAAGAACCACAAATTGGATCAAATTTAAAGACTCAAAAATGATCTTTCTGTGGACACAACAAGACCACTTGCCCAATCCATCTATTCAGGTACTGATAAAAATGTAATTTTTTATAATACAATGAAAATTGATATCCCAGAAAATAATGAATTCACAGCAATCACATTATTTGTAGTTTTCTTTAAGTTTATAATAATCAAAGATGGTCATGTGTTATAGATTTGTCATTTGTATTCCTGAGCAATGTCCAGCCTTCAAATTTTTAAATAATATATATAATTTGACAACTAAAAGACACTGCCTGTGTGATTTTTGCATCTTACACAACAACAATCACCCCACCCCCCGCAACAAAACAAGGAAAGATGCAAGCACATTTTAACTGCCACCTTTCTCTGTCTTATGTGGGTCTAGAAGGGGGTGGGCATGTTAGTGGTCAACAGTATACAAAAAAGACCTTTTTCTAGTGGCATAAAACTTATCACAACATACAACTAATTCACTGTATACAGAACTGCTTTAGAAATGCACATAAATGGGAACTATTAAATTGCATAAAAATATGTGCTAAGAACATTAAATGAGAATACAAAATTCTTTTGTTTAGAAAAAGTCTTTCAACAGGAAGATGAAGAGTGACAGAAATTACAGCTTACATATTTTTCTGACTGACACAACTCATTATCAAAAGATCTGCCCATGTCTCCACCCTCTGCTGTTGCTCCGCCTGCTGATCCACCTGAAGCTCCTCCTATAGCCCCAAGGTCCTCTTGTGGTACTGGGGCCCCATCAGGACTTGTTCTACCTCCTCTATTTGTGGCTCCTTTAGGAGCCTTTCTCTTCCCATAAGTGGCAAAGGCTATGTTAACTGAGTCTTGGATATATTGGATACGAGTTTTATCACTGCCATGAGTTAAGGAAATAAAATATGTGACATTAATTCAATCACCAACTTTTAATATTAAAATAATAACATCACCATATTTGCATCACTGTATTCACTGCTGGAATCAAATGTAAACATCATTGTATTGTGGTCATTGACAAAACCGATACATGGCAATTTTAAAGTTAATTTATTTCACTTTACTTTTTAAAAACATTTAACAAAAGTGCTGTAAAGTGTGACACAAAGGTTTTCATGTCTGGTTTTGTTTTAAATATTTACACCAACTTGAGTCAAACATATTATTTATCTCTTGCATGAACAATACAATTAATGGGAGATAACTCTTATGTATATAATACTGCAATGAAACTAAAATAGATTTAAATTTTTATTTTTTCCAGCAAAGAATATATAAAATAATAAAAAAAGTACTTCAGTGGTAAATTTAGGGATAGCAGTTACAAAAATATACAGGCAGTTTGTTGTAACTAAATGGTTTAAATCTAATGCGAGAAATGGGTAACACTGGGAGGGTTGAAAGCCATTAAACTAATAGAAAAACAATAATGAATAAAATTGAAAATAAAAAAATGTTAATTTAATAACAGTATTTACCTGTCAGTTATCTCAATAAATATTGTAACCTGAATTATTTTAATATAAAAAATTAAAAGGGATACACATCACAGGACACCTGAGTTAAAATGTCGGCATCATCCTGGAAAGGGTATACTGATTCATAATCTGCAACAAATCTGAAACAAAAACACATACCACATACCAAATATATTCACTTAAAAGATGAATTCAAATGCAAACAACATAAACTCTGATCTGCCATTGCATAATGCCCCAATAGATCACAGTCTATCTTGCTGGTTCTACTGATTACTCCTAACAAGTTGCAGAGACTCCAATCTCTCAGTGCATTTTGCAATGGCAGATCTGGGTCTGTGCAGTTTGCTTTTGGACATGTCTCATAAGTGATTATATATGGTAGTAATTTTAACAGGATAGAAATGTTAGCAATTTAGTACTCATTGAATGAGAGTGTGACAATAAACTGTCAAAAACTGTATCATCTCATATTACAAATTCCTTATGGCTAAAATAATTTAATTCTAACCAAAATGTAAAACCCTCTTTCTTAAAGACATAATTATAAAATTTTACATTTGTTAAAAAAAACTTACAGTATTTAAAAACACAAATGGAAACTCATATTTAAAAAAAAAGAATAAAGACATTCTAAAGTTTATTAAAGACATGAAAATCCTTTGATTCTTCCTTTCAAAAATATCATTGAAATAATAGCTTATGGAAAAAAAAAAGATCTTTTAGCTCCTTTTCCAAAAATGATTTTTAGAATATTAAAATTTGGTGCTTTTGTTGCTATTAAAAAAAAGAGTGCTGATATATAAAGACATGAATCAGCTAATTACATCAAAATTTTAATACACAACTTTCATATTTTGTCTGTGCAGGGTACTGTAGATAACAGACAGAACTGGAATAAGGGAAATAACTCCAATAATGATCCTTGCACAAATGTGGCATAACAAAAGATCAGCATTTCAAACACTGAAATTCACCCCTGGGTAATTAAAGTCAAAGGTGAAGAAATGAAAGCAAAAGTATCTGACAAAGATAAAATTCATTTGTAACAACATGGTATAACACAATCACCTTGGATCAACATGGTGTGTCTCATCAACATTACCTAACATAGAGCTAAACATCCTTTGCTCTTTATTCACAAACGTTTTGTCCATTAGGTTTATTTTGCATAATTTTAAAGCATGTGAAACAATGAGTTTATATCTGATCTCAATGGACAGACCATTTATGATGGGGAAGATGAAAAGTAGCCTAAATAAAACTGACACACAAGACTTATAAGTTTTCCCAGGTCAAATAACAATTTTCAATTTCTAATGGAAATATGATATAGGATTTCAAGACCTGATACTCCATTATTTATTTCTTTTACAGGTTCACCAAGAAGCCTGGTAGATACAGTGAAGGATAATTCAGATTCTGTTTCACAGTCTTCACAGTGCGTTACCTCCCCTGATAGCTTTGATAATGCTACTGCCACCACAAGTTGAAATCTGCTCGAAATCTGCAGAAAGATGTTTCTTCAATACAGCATTTCTTTGGAAAGACTTCAGCAAAAGTAATTGATGAAATAGAAAAGGTAAAGCTTAATATGGCAGTTGTAGTCATTGAAATTTATAAACCTTTTTGCAAAAATGAATTGATAAAATAACAAAAATGACTTTTCAAAATGAATCTAACTCTGGTGCCATTTGTGCAGGCAGTGGTATTGTTTATGACCTCATCTGGGGATCAGTTTCATTCTGTTTGTTCAGATGTTTTGGTATCCAAGGAACAAGTACTGGAACAGATTTCATGTATTATAATTCTGAAGTGATTTGTAAGCCAGGTTTCTTTAAATATGTATGAAAGGGATGGGAAAAATATCTGGATCATCATTGTTTGCTTAAGTTCAATACAATTAATTTTTCATTTTATAGAATTAGTTACAAGGATATAGTGTGCTACTGCACATTTATTAATTAATTACTACTTAATGGCTATGTTCTAATTCTAAATATCACCAAATAATCAGGATCCCAATTTTTTGTTGTTTGGGGGTCCCATTAGAGAATTTATATTTGCCCTTTTCTTTTTGGTCAATTCACCTTCAATTTGGCCTTTTTCATGACACTGTCCTCACTACAGGCTGAATACATGTCTTTAGACAAACTGTTCAACAATTCTTTTCTTTCAACTGCAGAAACAATTACAAATTGATACATGACAACAAAATAGAAGGTATAAAACAAATCCAGATATAAAATTTCATGTAAAAAAATTATTAAGCAATAATATTAACCAAATGAGCTGGAAGATTAATTTCTTCATTCTCATATTCATACCTTCTATCATTCAGAATGCTGGATACAGTTCCAAGGAAATCCTCAACACAATGTTCCATGTTGTCTCTATGAAAAAAAAAATACATTTTTTAACTAAAAAAGATTTATTTTGATTGAGATACATAGAAAACTAGAATTCTTTCTAACATTTTTTCCCACATTCCTCAACGCATGTGACAATAATTTGTTCTGTGAGAAAGTCATGTGAGATATGCCTATTCCACAAGCCTGCACTCAAAGATATTATAAGATGACATAACCATGCCTCTGATGTTACATATATCAGTAATGTTTCTAGCAATTTTTATAAAATTTGCCAACTTATTAAAAATAATCTTAATCTGCAAACAAATTAATTAGGTTTTAACACTTTTTAAAAAGATGAGTTGCCAAAGGATGTTTGGAAGATAAACCCTTTGAACTAAATGTAACAAGGAAGTTCAACAAAATAAAAATGTAAATATGTTATAATTCAGTAAGATGTACATGACACAGAAGTTAAAGGAAAAAAATATAAAATCCTTAAAATGTAGGTAAAAATTTGTTATATAAACCACATTCCCTCAAAACATCCAAGATTCTATTGGGTGATATATCAAGTTTCTTAATTAACTTCACATTTAAAGAAACGTGCCTCAGAGGGTTGAAATCGATACACTTGATTTAAATGTATTCCATTGTCAGTGAACACTGGCAGGCGATGCACTTTGGTCACGGTTCACCCTTCAATCAGTATGCGTAAGTCAGCTAAGTTTGTCCTATACATGACTGGCACAATACCACCTGATCTCTGCAATGTGTCTTTATGAGAAATGCAACTCTCTAATGATAGGTCTGTTGTTCCAAAGACTGTACATGGAGTTTTCATTCTACTTATAGGTTTAAGTATATCAAATATGTTGATTTTTAAAATGTTTCACATGAGTAAGCAGATGAAGACCATTTAATATCTTAGTAATGAACGTCATTCAAAAGCCCTGACAAGTCTTATGGGGAAAATGTCAGTTTTGAATCAATACTGAAACCATTTGATCATAATGATGTTAAAACTGAGATATGTAATAAATGTATAATGTAATAACCCAACATCTGAGATATGTAATAAATGTAAATGTAATAACCCAACATCTGAACTGATACAATTATGACTGAAAAATAATAAATGATCCAAAAATTGTTGCATTATAAATTTTTTTATAAAATAGGTTCTTAATATAAGGGACATATTTTCTGCTAATATTTTGTGTTATTTTGAATGAATACTGGAACAATTCTGTAACACTGAAAGATTAATCACTACATACATGACTTTCATGACATGTGCATCTTTCCCTGTAAGTACAAGTTCATGTAAGATTTTTAAAATTACATTCTCCACAAAACAAATTTTTAATGTGATGTGACATAAGCACATTCTTTTTAGCTCATTACTATGTAAAAATACAGAATATAATCTTATCTCTACAAAGAATGCAATGTGTGTCCTCTAAACAAAACCTTAATAGTCTCCAGCACCCATTTTAAAAATCAATTATTAGAGTAATAATTATTTAAACATTATAAATTAAATTAATTAATTATAATGCAGAAAATGAAATTTGTTGAAAATTATATTTCTATCTGAATGCTTACCTAACTACAAAAATATTAGGAAATAAACTCTACAATCTCCAGAATCCAGCTCATTTTAGATGCATAAATAGTTTTTCCTTCTCTACATCATGTAGACTATTACACTGAAGTCTTCTCCTGTATCCGAGATGTTTACCAGTTAAAGCTTGAAGAAAATCAACAACAGGAAGCTCACATTTGCAGGGAAGGGTGGGAAGATTGACAGTAATGACAGTAATGTCATCAAGTAAGATTTCTCAGAAAAACATAATTTAACCCAAACATTCCTTTTTATGCTGAATACCATTGCATTAGCAATTAGGACAACTGGAAAGAGTAAGAAATACATAAACATCCAACCTCCTCCAATGTTACCCTTCTAAACATCCAACCTCCTCCGATGTTACCCTTCTAAACATCCAACCTCCTCCAATGTTACCCTTCTGGACAAAGTTGGATGAACTTTCTACTAATGTACAGGCAGGAAAACCAAAGAATATGAGCTTATCATTGTGCAAGTCGACCGCGGGGTCGGGGAGGTCCTGCATCTGAATATTGTTTTACCAACACAAGTTTCTCAGGTGAATCCAGAAAATCTACAAAGACTATGCCTGAAACTGAAGTCGTACATCATGAACAGGATATGGTAACTGTCTGAGCAGCTACCAGGGTCCTCATAAGTTTCAACTCTCACCTTTGTGAAGCCATATTCTATAAACAGAAGCTGGAGAAAGACTGAGAATGCCAGCCAACAAACTTCACTATTATTCTCAAATACATATGAATGCAAGGCTTATTGAAATTGCCCATATTTCATGATCCTGAGACAACTCAATGGCAGCCAAGGAATGCCAAAGTCAGTTGTAGTTGAGTGTGTGTGTGTGATTTGGATTTTTAACGTAGCGTTAACAATTTTTCAGTCATATTGCTACAGTGTCTGCAGTGTGGCAGTTTATAGTGCTGTCTAGCACTGGGGCATCATGCTGCAGACATGTAGCATGATGTCCCACCCAGCCACATTATCATGACACCAGGCCGACCAGTCCTAACACTAAACTCTTAATGCTGAGTGCCAAGTGAGGCAGCTGTTAGTACCATATTTACAAGTCTTTGGCATGACTCGGTCGGGGATCGAACCCACAACCTCCCGCATCCGAGGCAGACGCTCTAACCACTAGGCCACAGTTGTAATTGAAGGACACTTCTTAAACAAAAGTAAGAAATGTTGATGAAGGTGATTATATAGCTTCCTTTTGTTAAAGAAATATATCTTTTAACTGACTTCAGCATTCCCAGGCTACCATCACATTTTAAACAACTGAATGGAACTTGAAAACACATTCACTTGCTTGTGTCTGAGTTTGATTCCATCATTGAAAAGATACAAAGGCATAGTCTGACTAAAGCAATTAGACTTTAATTTGCAGAAAAGTGTTGATATTGACTGACAAAGGTGTCAGATATTCCTGAAATTTTCATCTGTCAGTCAAATGGGGAACATGCTACAAAATGCCATTAGTTTTGGAAGTAAGATGTTGACCCAAACAACATAAATACCAGAGTGGACATCTTTTTATACTGTAGGACTAGAACAAAGATGGAATACAAACAACTTCAACTGCTTCAGCAGCATGAAGGTTGCTGTGATCTTCCTGGGATTGTCTGTCACAAGCTTGAGCAGATCAATGACCCAGAATCTGTCCCATCAGAGTGGTGCAATCGAAACCATTTTGCAGCTCTGGCACCTCACTTATGTAATAAACTTTGGGGTCAAGACAACCAGAGGAAAGGCATAAAGCAACATCCTATCCCAGCTGACTGGCATGGGACTGACAGCCTAGTCCTCTGGTCAGGTAATGGGGAGATGGAGGTGGACAGCATGTTGTTTCACCTTCTTACATACAGAATGAAAGACAGATAGATGGAAAGAACACTGTACGAAGCAGCAGGCCTCTGCTTGACCATGAATTAGCCTGCCAGGTGGCTCTCTCTCTCTCTCTGTCTCTCTCACACACACACACACACACACACACACACACACACACACATGTGTATATGGCATTATGTACACCAACAGAAAAAGTCTTATACTATAATGCAAAGCTGTGATTTCTTCCCTACTTGCTTAAAGAGGTAAATCACCACCACTGACATTATCAACTGTCTTTCTTTGCATAATCTCTCCAAGTGCAAACAGCATGGAGAATGGCCTTCTTATCCAAAAGACTGATGTGAAGCACCTCTCCTGTATTATCCACTTGCTGCTGACCATTGAGAAACACGGCAGCCATTGTGTCCCCCAACCTGACAAAATGGCATCTATCCAGATTGTGACTTCTGGCTGGAGTGTTTCTGCTGCTATCCACTTTCCATCCTGCCACTTAAGCAGAAGTAGCAGATTTTGGTTGAGATCATAATCTCATGATCCAAACCACAAGGGTCAGGGCAACACTGTGCCAAAAAGGCCATCTGCAAACAAGTCGGCCAAGACAAAGCAAGTCTACAACCACATAGAGCAGGTCAAGGTTTAAAAAATTCCTTGCTGAAATAAATGCTCTTTATGAAATCATTTCCAATGCAATTACTAGAAGCTTTTGGACAGAAGCCAAGTATGAGATGAATACAAACTCCAAACCTTGATGAATGAAATGAGGAGAGGGTACAAGCTCTAACTTTTTCCTTCTGATTATCCATCCTAAACTGCAAAGGAGGGAAAGAAGGCTTTCCAATCCAAATAAAACATGAACTTGGCATGATATTGTCCAGGTACACCAATGTCTCCATGGAGGAAGATGTCCTGAAGTGGATATAGCACAGTCTAATGTCTTGGTGAAAATCCAAGGACAAAGGGTCATGTGAAGGGCACAGAACTGATCCAATGACCCACAAAGTAAAGAAACTTCTGATATTCCACATGTATAGGTATAAATACATTTTAGACAAATCGGGACTAAACACATATTTCTTTCACACAACTGGCTGTTACATGGACCTTGCCATCTCCATTTTGAACTTTGCAGCACCAATTAACTGACTGAGCCATTTCAGGTCAAAAACTGACCTAAATTACCCATTGATTTTTGTAACCACAATAAGTCTAGAATAAAAGCCCAGGAAGTCTGACTTCTGGACTAACTCAACAGCCTGATTTGAGAGCAAAGCTCCACATCCTTCTGTAAAATGTCTGCTTTCATGGAATTGTTTGGGATCTCCATCATGAATGGGAATGACAAACATGCCAGATAAATGAAATCCACAGCCCTTCTGAAATGACATGGATCACCCAATCATTGGATGGATAGAGGCTGATCCAAGTCTGGAAAAACAGAAGTATTGTGTGTGTGTGTGTGTGATTTGCATTTTTAGTATAGCTTTAGCAATGTTTCAGTCATATCACTACGATGTCTGCAGTGTGGCAGTTTATAGTGATGTCTAGCACTGGGGCATCATGCTGCAGACATGTAGCATGATGTCCCACCCAGTCACATTATCCTGACACCAGGCCAACCAGTCCTAACACTAATCTCTTAATGCTGAATGCCTAGCGAGGCAGCTGCAAGTACCATTTTTATTAGTTTTGTGTATGAATCGGCCAGGGTTCAAACCCGCGACCTCCCACATGCAAGGCAGACACTTTAACTGAAAAACAGGAGTCTGGTGTTTATAGAGGGTTGCCATTGAGGTAAACTCCTGCAGTCTTTATCTGCTGACAATTGTCTCTTCTCTGGCACAGTCCCTGATGATCCTGAAACATGGAAGGGGCTGAAAAGGAGAGCTCAAGTGGCAGCTCCTGTGCCTTCCGATCCGATCCCAACTGACCTACGAATTCTGCAATCTCTGAATATTCTGAATCGGCTCAATTATGACTAAATTACATATTCTGCTTTCATTCCTGGATTTTCCCTGACTCTGATCACTATTTTAAAATTAAAGGGTTTTTCCTGGTCAGAAACAAACATATTCTTCCTCCCAATTTCCCAGTAACATGGAAACCCTGTTAACAAAGTGTGAAAGAAGAGAAAAAGAGATAAAACCAAATGCTTACAATACATACAAATAGATTAAACTCAGAACACCTATAACAGAAAAGTATAATAAACTGCATTCTACAGCAAGCACTGGCAACTTCCTCCAGGGCATGGGCCGGGGTGAATTTGAAACCCACACACTATGATGTAAATTGATGGATAAAATCAGGTCACAAGCCTGATCTGGCCTGCAAGCTGTATTTTGCCCATCTCTGGTTTACAGGATTCAGATAAAACACACAGGAAGCCAGGGAAAGGGGAAATAATATGCAATAGATACTTCTCTTTATTTATATGATATGTAGACAGAAAGAAGATTTTTTTATTTCAGGAAGTAGCGGACTTTATCCTTCTGATGTTAATATGATGAGGCCAAATATTCAATGCAAAAATAAATTCAAACTAAAGTGATTTTGGCAGATGAAATGTTGTCCCCTGTGATTGGGCAAAAAAGACAAAACAATAAAAATGAATATTCATTTCAATGATAGTATCATAGAGGCATAATAATGCATTGCTAAAAATCCAAAGAATAATCTTCATTTCTTTTCTTTAAAATCAGTTCTCTAAATCTGCTTCAGAAGCTATTATTATTGTCTGCCCCCAGAAAACAAATTTTACTGAGAAGTCTCAGTCTGTGAAGCAGTCTATGCATTTTATTCCATCTTATTCACATGTACAATACACAGGTAACTTATTATAATATGCATAGTACAGTCATTAACATGGAAAGTTTACCATTGAATAAAAATATTTATTCCTACTTTGAACTGCACTGGTCAGGAAAGGCCTTTTGTACAGGCTAGGAGATATATAGTATGGAAAAATGAATGTGGTGATCAGCTAAACACAAGTACTTCAACTTATGTTGGTAAAGCGTAAAATGTAGTCTGCAGTGATCTTATTTGGTTGTAAGGGAGCAGAAGTAATAGAAATGCATCCAATTGTCAAATTCTTTGATTCCAATATAAACAGCACCCAATAAATGAACTTTTTAACAAAAAATTTCAACAAAGTCACTGAAGTATAACATATAGGTGAAAAAATCCTCCTTTGCGACAAGGGTGACGTGCTTATCAAGGTACATTCACAAAATATTAAATATAGGTCCGATGAGATATTGTTATAATGGTATAGAACTAACAGAAATGCATATTGTGATAAATTTCATGATTCTAGCATGAAAAGTCTAAGAAAAATTAACATCAAATACAAAACTGATTCAAGTCAGTGAAGCACAAAATATGGGCCATAATAGAATGCTTTTGCAATGTGTGAGTAGTGCTCATCAAGATGCATCCCCTTGCCAAATTCTGCAATGAGTAATGCTCATCAAGATGCATTCCTTCACCAAGTTCTGCAATGAGTAGTGCTCATCAAGATGCATCCCCTTGGCAAGTTCTGCAAGGAGTAGTGCTCATCAAGATGCATCTCCTTGCCAAATTCTGCAATGTGAGTAGCACTCATCAAGATACATCCTCTTGCCAAATTTCATGATTCTGAACAGAATAGTATGTACAATATGTTAAAAAAAACTTGTGGTCATGAGCTAACTGCAAAACATGACTGGCATCAGTAAAATGTAAAATGTAAAATTTAGGTCACATTGACAGTTTATTGTACCTGTGATATTGCTAAAATGTATAGTCATGTAGTCTAATGAATTTAGCATGCACAATGCTTGAAAATTAATCTTAAGACACAAAACTGGACCCAAGTCAGTGAAGTGTGAAATACCATATACAACCACATGCTTTCATCATCTGCATGCAGTACTCATCCAGATGCATCCCCTCACCAAGTTTCATCATATCAGGTACAGCTTTATGTACAGTGTAAAACCTACCTAAATGCAAAATCTAATTTAAGCCAGTAAAACGTGAAATGTCAAAGTGACCTTCTCTTATTGTATGTGTGTGGTACTAATAGAAATGAATACAATCATCTTGTCTGATGATCCAAGCCTGAACAGAGCCAAAATATTAAATCATTCTCAAGCCATTGAATTGTGACCTTATTTAGTCATGAGGATTTGGTACTCGTCAAGATGCATCATCTTACAAAATTTCATGGTTCCAGGTATAATAACAGTATATTGACAGGGGTGTGAAAAACCTGTGGTCATGAGCTACATGCAATAACTTAACCTAAGTCTGTAAATGGAAGACTACAGTGACTTTGTACTGCTGTATGAGTAGCATACTAACTGAGATACATACCATGATTTTATATGATTCAAGCATGAACTCAGCATTTGAAATAAACTTAAAAAAACAAGATTAAACTTAAGTTTGTGAAGCTTGAAATATAGATCAAGGTGACCTAAGTCTGTAATCAGCATGTAGTCCAGATATAAAAGTATGTATAGAGTAACATAAAAATTGAATAAACGACCAAAACGTAACCAAGAATATATAAAAAATACACAGGTATGGACAAAGCTTTGATAGGTTTCATTTCAAACTACTTCTCTATTACAGTCAGTTATGGCTAGTTCCTGCTGGCTCCCTTTCAATGGTTTTACTACATCTCCAAATTGACTCTGATCAAAATAGTATAACTCGCATCAATTAATTGTTTTCTTATTGGACCTCCTTTTCTATTATCACAGTAATTACGTCTTTTGAATCAAATAAAGCAGGTGGAATAAAAAAAGTCAAAAGCCATACAAATCCTACATGCTTAAGAACCAGTGGCACCAGTCGTATGTTGGGTAACTCATTTCAGTTGATCAATTGAACACTGTGATACATTTTATTGTGTACATATCTAATTAAACTACCTTAAATGAACCTACTCAATCATAAATGTGATTAAAGATAGCAAGGCAACCAAGCAAAATGAGTACTTCGTAAAATAAAGAGCTTTGTTTCACAGATAAGGACCACTGGGAAAACGAATTTCAGAGAATTCTTGAATTCACACATAGAGATATCCTCAAGCATAATAAGAAGTTTCACTATTACTTTTACAGTGAAATCACGGCGTCAATATTTAGCTAATTGAAAAATACAAAAATTGAGTTTCGACGTAGACGATTGTCTCACAAAATAAATATTGCATGTTTTTCATAAAAAGGAATCTTGTTTGGTAGTGTATCAACAGTTAGTCTGGTTCCCTGCTTTGTAGACTCCTAGTTTCATGAATTACTATTATGCATCACTCCGGGAACCAGACTAATCAACAAAACAAAAAGCCGTGACATAATACATGAATGTTTTCGCGTACCGTGTTTGGTTGTTGAAGCCAGCTGCAGTCATGTTATCACTCTTTCAGATGTTGGACATATTGAAAATAAATGTGATATATAGATAATGACGAACAACTTCATCAGAAAAAGTGCTTTATTGACAATTTTTCTCGACTCAATTATAAAACTAGGATTCAGCCATTAAACAGCCCAGTTCCCCTCCCCCTAACACCAACCCCGCGGTTTTCTGGATGTCTAGCGGGATTTTTGGAGGTCCCTCGGTAACTCGCGCCCTCGCTTATAGTGCGGTCTGTGTTTCTGGACCCCGATGTGCATGAGTTATCGATGGAGAGGTGTATGTATTTGAAAATGTAGCCCCCTCTCCTGAAGGTAAGTGAAAATGAAACCCACTCCAAACTACCATGTTGTACCTAAGAAGAAATTGTTGAACACAGTGAGGCCATGTATGTATACATGCTTTTATATGTGCAGACACTGATGCCAGGAGTCATACAAGAGCTCTTGTCAACACTGCAGAGGTGAGCTAATTATTGTCTTAATTATCAGCTGTAAAAGTAATAAAAGATTTACATAGTTCAGACAATCTTTATTTCTATAATAAATGAAAAATTAGATCAGAAAAGTGCAATTAAGCAAATTAGTTGGAAAGAAGAACTGGTATAGATTCATTATAAAGTCGCATGCAACTTCTATTGACAGATCTACCAATATACATGAGAACTTTGTGTATATACCAGCATTTATTGAAATTTATTGTTACATTAAAAACACTGGAATACCCTACCATATATACTCGCCTCTAAGTCCAACTGCAAACTGCACAGATGCAGGTCTGCTGCAAATATAATGCATTGCCGGGTACGGGTAAATACAGTTTGCTAGGAGTAGAACAAACAAGCATACCCCCTGATCTGCCAGTATATTATCCAACAGAAGATCAGTGTCTGTGTTGTATGAAGTTAGAGGCAATTGAAGCTTGTTCAGGTTTTGGCCAAAAAATTACTGTTGTCTAAATTAGTACTGACTACATTTAAAAACAAAACTTGCTTTCCCAAAGTTGTAAACATGCAATGTATTTAAATGGTTGTCAAGATTTCTAACTGGGTCAAATACACATTTTGACTGGGTCTAATACACATTTTGACTAGGTCTAATACACATTCTGACCGGTATAATACACGTTTTGACTGTTTTAGATTCAACACAGAACACCTGGCAGAAACATCGGAATAGTAAAAGCAAATGCCCTACATGTTTCAACTAACCCTAGAGTTAATTATGGGTTGAATGTTTCTAATCTTACACTAATCTTTTCACATGTTTGTTCATATGTCCTTGATGTACTAGATTCCCTCCATTTTTCAAAATTCTTATGAAATTTTTGCAAACCATTCTGCATGATTCTTTATTACTAGGGACACAAATTCATATCATGTATTTATCTGAATTTATGATTTTTTTCCAAGTAATTACAACTTTAAGGAGACTCAACAGAATTAACATATTAACTACACACTCAAAATTAACATACTGATTAAATGCACACTAAAAGCACAGTTCTGGCTTTGATCAGTCAACTGAGACATACAGTAAAATCACTGAATGATAGCCAACAAAAACACTTGCTATAACTGACCACAACACGGAAGTTTATTGCAGCGAAACCTGTCTATTAAGAACACCTTGTGGATGAAACTGCTATGTTCTTCATCAAGAAGATATTGTATATATAGAGGCTGATTGACAAAATAAATAAAATTAATGAAATAAATGAAACAGTGGGGTTTTTTCTGTATTGACCTTGTTTCCCTATGTGGGTGTAGTATAGTGATTGTATAAATTTCAGCACAATCATGATTGTATAAATTTCAGCACAATCAGTATTAATAGTAGAAAAAATAAATATCATAATAGATGAACCAACCCAGCATCTGTTTATGCAAACCTTTTCTCTATGATAGGTTCCAGACAGCAGTAGATGATAATTTCTCTGAACGTCTTTAACAGACTACTCTTTGCTTCTTTTATCTTCAGTCTCAACATCTTCTTGAGACTGTAATTTAAAATGTACAATCTTACTGTAATTTAAAATGTGTAATCTTACTGTAATTTAAAATGTACAATCTTACTGTAATTTAAAATGTACAATCTTACTGTAATTTAAAATGTACAATCTTACTGTAATTTAAAATGTGCAATCTTACTGTAAACACATTAATGAGAACTTTAACAATCTTAATTAAGAAGAAAAAAAAATGAAAATGTAAGATGCATCTCTACATACTGAATATTGGATATTTTATACCACTCAAAAAGCCGTGAACAAAATATTTTCTTACAGTTAATGGGAGACAACTCTAACATCATAAACTTGCTTTTCAAGTATAAAGACATGTCCAATTGTACCTCAAAGAATCCTCTAAAATTTAACAACAACAATCATGCATAGTTCCAATTTACAGTACTAAATAACTCATTTTTTTAATCAGTGATGATTGCTTGTGAAATCTTGTAATATTTAACTTTTAAAAAAATGATATTTTTACATTGCAAAAGATCCAAGCAATCAAAGAATCACTACAAATTGTATATATAGGTTTGTAATTCCTTAAGCTATCATTACTTAAATATCAATCTCCAAGTAAGGGTCATTACATTGAAAAGTATGGGGAAAAGTAGTCACTAATTAAAATAATATCTGAATAAGTATTTAAAATTCATTAAATTGCACAGGTAGAAGACACTTATCAAATAGAGAAAGAAAAAGTCTGTTCATTTTTTCCATATTACATCAACATATTGTGATTTTATTGGTTTTCCAAGACAGAAAGTCTGTACAGCCAATTTATGGCAGGTTGCATATCACTCAAGATTTGCAAAGGTCTTGTACACTTTTTGTTGACTTCATAATTTTCTTTCACAGAACTAATATTGCAATTATGAAAATTTTGCAAAGAATTTTTCTTTTTCATTATTTAATGACAGACAAAATCACAACCACAACAATTTATGTAAATCTCTCCAAAATTTCATAGCACTATCTTACATCCAGGCAAAATGTAATTTATATGGATGTCATAATGTAATAATCATCTTAATTGTGATTCTCACAAAAATCTTAAATTTGTCCATATTTCCATAACATCTCCAGATCATAATGTAATGTTTCCAAAGGCTTTACTTATATTCAAAATCATTTTTTATATCCTCCAATACAGCTTTAAGGTAGCTCTGAGGACATAAGATCCTATTCCATTTCCACTTTACCATTTAACAAGAGTCCCTTGAAGGGACTGATGCTCTACTGGGCAAAAAGAATTTTCATGAATTCAAGATAAAACCTTTTATTCCTTGTAACTGTCAAGTGCTGAAACTGTCTCCAATATTTTCAGTAATTAAAAAATTCAAATTAGCTGCTTTGAGATCAGCTTAGCACCATTTTCATCTCAAAGTTCTATTATTAGAACTGTTTCGATGAAAACCCGATCTGATAATGATTCAGGAGTGACAAGATTTTTAAGACAGTTGTTGTGGTAGCCATATTGGATGTATAGCTGGAACCATTTTCATTTAGGACCAACCTGGTATCATAAAAATATCTATTGGTGACAACCAATGTTGACATTAGTCAATTTGGGATTGCAGATAATGTTTTCACAACATGACTTTCTTTTCAGAAGTAGCAATAAGAAGATTTTCAGGCTGACTGCTGTGGTGGCCATATTTGATGTCAGATCGGCACCATTTTCTTTTAAGACAAACAAGATATCACAAGATGTTTTATTAGCGAAAACTTCATTTTCATACAACCATCCATTCTGGAGCAGTAGCAATAAAAAAATTTCAAGATGGCCACTGTGTAGCAACCATCCTGAATGTCAGATCAGTATCATTTTCATGGACATTGTAAAAAGTCTTCAGGTGAAAACCCCATCTTTCTGTTCAGGTACAGTTGTGATAAGATTTTTATGATGGCTGACATCATGGTTAATACATACCTTAGGAACAAAAAAATTCAAATAATTTTTCAATGACTTTTCGAGAACTGTTTCCAATTTTTAAGGAGTTTATTTGTCTACAGCTTTATTACTAATTTTTAGCACATATTTTCATTCTGGAAATCACTGTGGTTCTGTCTGGACTATGACACAACCTTAAATACATCACATAATTATATAAGTTTTAAACAACTGAAGCACAAGTTTTTGTTTTCCTAACAGTAATGATTTAAAAGCAAGAAAAAAAAACACTTCTCATCTACATGTGGTCAATGTCTGTCACTTGTCATACTTGTCATTTTCAAAAATGAATGTAGATCTGTCTCTGTAACAGCAATCTACTATCTGAAAACATGGATTTAAACAGCTTACTTGTGTCCTCTGATGACTTGTATGATTGGTGACCTGGCATAAGTTTTTAATAATATCTCATCTTCAACACATCGTCCCTTGAAATGTAGTGCTTAATGGTCTTTGTAAGTTCTGAAGGGGGGTTACTGTCAAACTCTCTTCTCAGTATCAAGTTCCTTCTCTGGTATATTAGTTATTTTTTAAAAAGTTGTAATATTTACATCAGGTTTTGAGCTAAGAACACACATTTTATGCTGCTCACCTTTCATGTGCAACTGCACTGTAGTTGACATTCCCTCATGATTAAAATGTCTACTGCATGATCACAGGCAGTACACGAGGCCTTCTGATTATCTCCTTTAAAAGGTTTAATCCATCCCTTGTACGCTTAATCCATGCCCAACTTTAAATTAAACACACACTGCTTTTTATTCATCGTTTATAGGTTTTTGGTAAGCCTGTTTAGCAGGCACCACACATGCTTCTTTGGTTTACTTCTGCCTGTGCGCTCATGTACTATTTATTTTTATCCTCATTAAATTAATCCACCAGCAGATCGTTATAAAAATGAGGGAACTTGAAGCTCACAATATTACACTGAATACTTGATTTTGGTCAAACACTCCTTTTTTATATCATAACGTCTGCTTCTAGGATTTCATTGAGGAATTTAAAAAATTCAAGGAGTTCTCAAACAAATTCATGGAGTTTTCAAGGAAAAATAGCTCAAGTTCAAGGAGTTTTCAAGGACTGTGTGAACCCTGGCCATGGTGGTCATATTGGATGTCAGACTGGCACCGTTTTTATTTAGAATCAGGTAGACATCCTAAGAAGTCTTTTAATGAAAACCCCATGCTGATATGAACATCCATTCAGGTGAAGTAGCAAAAACAAAATTTTCAAGATGGCTGCTGTGGTGGCCATATTGGGCATCTGAGCATAACCATTTTTACCATAGGATGAGTTGTGTGTGTAAAGTTTCACTGCAGTCATCCAAGTAATTTTAGGAGGAGTAGCAATAACAAATCGGGGGGACAAATGACTGACAGACAACCGACAATCCCATAAGCTTTTTCGATCTACGACCTGTAGAGCTAAAAATGAAAAATTTACTGGCAGTAAAAATAAGTATAACTTTGTTCTCTGTAGGATTTTATTTTAGAAACTTAACTTGGCTTGCAAAACACACACACACACACACACACACACACACACACACACACACACACACACACACACACACACACACACACACACACACACACACACACACACACACACACACACACAAACACGTGTGGCTCCATGATTAATTATAACATGATAAAATTTTTATAATTTGAAGTCTTCTTGTAGACTTGAAAAATAATTGGAAATTTATTTCCAGTTTATCCAAGACTGTAAGACCTTATGGAAGTGATCTACAGTAATTGGCCATAACTTAGTTTCTGACTTCTATAATAAATGACAACATAGCAACACAAGTATTGTATTTAATGCTGAGGCACTGAGTAAAGTCCCTTGCCCATGGACACACCAGAGTAGCTGACCCAGGCTGGTCCGATGGTAGGATTCAAAGCTGTCAGTTGTAAGTCTTGCATGCTAAACACTGACTCACTGGCGGTTCTGCCTTATGATGAACAGGAGTGTGCATGAGGCCTTTTCTACTTCTCTGACCCTGCTCAGTATTCGAACATAAGGATTAATCTGATAAAAGTCTATATTTTTACAGCCTTCACAGAATTTCCAGTAGAGCAAAGGTGCTTATGGCCACTTACTGTATTTAAACTCACCTCTGTTCAAGACTTCTTTTCTTAAGACTAGAAACCACCTCTGGCAGAGTAAGGTCATAGAACGATGACAAGCTGAAAGTGAAGAAATGCCCATCATGCTGAATATTGTGAATAAAGAAAATGCTAATTAATATTGAATAACATAATGAACAAACTGCTAACAACTGTTGAATACTGTAATTAAGCCATTATGGATCACTACCATCTCACCTCTGTCTGCATGGGTTTGAGTCTAGGATTTGGCGAATGTGGATATGTGAGAAAGCATGCCAGTAGCTTCTCGTGGGTCGGTGGTTCTTTCCGGGGATTTCCCGGTTTCTTCCTCCACCATTAATACTGGCCACCATGTATAGCCTATCGTGTGCTGAGAAATGGCATTAAGCCCCACAACAACAACAACAACTGTAATTAAGAAAATGCTAACTACTGCTGAATTCTGTAATTAAGAAAATGCTAATTAACATTGAAAACTGAGATTAAAGAAATGCTAGTTAATGTTGAAAACTGAGATTAAGAAAATGCTAATTAATGTTGAAAACTGAAATTAAGAAAATGCTAATTAATGCTGAAAACTGTAATTAAGAAAATGCTAATTAATGCTGAAAACTGAGAGTAAGAAAATGCTAATTAACATTAAAATCTGAGATGAAGAAAATGAAGGAAATGCTAATTAATGCTGAACACTAACATTAAGACACTACATATTAATGCTGAATCCTGTGATTGCACTTTTGGTCTATATGCATTATTCATTTTCACGCATGCTGAATTTCATTACAGTATGAACCACGATACATGTGTGGATACAATAGGCACCCATTTTGTTTTTTACAGAACTAAAAATTTTAATACTAACATATATACAGTATTCCCTCATAATAGGGTCCCTCATTATAAAAGATGTTCTGTTATAAGGAGTGTACGGTCAGGATTCCTATTGCATCAAGTGGTAGCAAAATTATATTTTAAATTTATTATAAGGTGATCTCACTATAAGGTGGTATACTCCAGGGTTCCCATGCACTGTTATAATGAGGGAGTTTTGAATCATATACTTCATTATTAGGAGATTTTGCTAAGCTATGTAACAAGCCCACTCTAAAATATGATATGCTGATCACTAAACTATGCATCAAGCCCACTCTAAAATATGACACTTTGACCACTAAACTAGGTAACAAGCCCAAAATATGATATGCTGACCACTAAGCTACACTGATCACAAAGCTATTAATCAACCCCACTTTAAAATATGACATGCTAACCAGTAAGCTATGTATAAAGCCCACTTTAGAATATGACACTCTGACCACTAAACTACCTAACAAGCCCATTCTAAAATATAACATGCTGACCACTAAGCTACATATGAAGCCCACTCTAGAATATGACACATGAACCACTAAGCTACACTGGCCATTAGTCTATGTATGAAGCCACTCTAAAATATAACATGCTGACCACTAAGCTATGTATCAAGACACTGTAGTTGTTCTATGTGAGTCAAAAGTGCTGAAAGGGATCTAGAAAATTCCCTTACTGTAATGCTTTTTCTGGATCAGAGTAAACAAATTCACTTGTCTGATGGATGTGAAGAGTGATGGGTGGGTAGAAACAGGTAACAATTACCCATATAAACAGCCCAAAATTATAAAAACGTGAACGATAACATGCATTAAGGTCATAATAGGCACAATACTCTAAACACTAACAAAATACTGACATCACTGTCAAATTTCTGGAATTTGTTTATAAGACTAATAAAAAAAATAAAATATGACAAAATATACAAAATTGAAAAAATACAATTTATATTTTTCATATACCACTCCTGTAAGTCAGTCATAAAGAAATGACAACAGGACTTTGATTTCTGACCAGTGGTTAGGAACTTTATGCTTGGGGAAAATTCACCTTATGGTTATGGTAGAATGACAAACAAAAATCAAATATTTTGTTTTCTGCCCTGAGGTTATCGTTTGACAAGTCTTAAATGGCACTAGATTGTGTTTTGTAATACATGCATGCCTTCACTGAAGGTCAAAAAGTCTAAGTCCATAAATTTTTAAGTCTTAAAATTCCTAGAATCGCATGGAATGTAATCAAGTCATTTATAGATGCATTAATCTGCCTATACGAAGTTGTTTTTACAAAACTGTGCTAATAAGTTCTTTTGCCAAAATGTCCTAAAACCTGAAACATGTATAAAGCAAATTGAAAAATTGCCATAATAGCTGGAAAAAACAGTCATGTCATCAAATTTCATTTGTCTACCTCAAGTGATTTTTCCTTAATTATGCTGACAATGTTATCATACAAAAAGTTCAAAAATGTGTAAAGACTTGAAAAAGGATACTTTTTGTAAAATTATGTTTCTCTGAGAATACTTATCTAATTAAGTTAATGTTAGAAAAGAAGCTCTGTAACTTTTGAATCCAACAATCATACAAAGATGACAAATTCTGTCTTTATCAGCCATATAACATATTCAAGAAGAAATTCTAACCCATTACCTCCCCTGACCACCAGTAGAAGACTACAGTTGTTTACTCACTTTTAGCTTCAGCGAGACATCAATAAAAAAATCTGCATTGTGGAGAGGTGTGGGATGGTTTAATATTAATGTGAACCAGTAAGTTTTCTTGGAGAGACATGATTTACTAAAATAATTGCTTTTTCCTTTGAATACATTAGGTGAAGAAGTAACAGAAGAGACAATGCTTTGCACCCTACCTCTACCATGGTCACCATTAGAGGCGAAAACTTATGAGGATAAACTGTACTAGGAGACCAGCACAAATGAGTCACATGACCACTGTAATGGGCTAAGAGAAAAGAAACTTTAAGACTTCTCTTAATTGGTAAAAATTCCAGGTGGCGCCACTTGACCTACCAGATTCAATTATTGCCTGTGTGAAGCTAGATCAGGCAGATTAAAGCAAGAGAATGGCTTCTCTTATGCCTCAGACTGAAATAATCTGAACAGGAGGCTTGCAAAGATAGCTTCATGTGTGGCGATGTTCATGAGGTGCATCTGACATTTTTACACCTCAGAGTACACTAAATATATTACCTGCTTAAGCTATGAAGCAGGAGCTTGAGTGGTTATATCTTTGGCATCATTAAAAGAGGTGTTATCAGGCACCATGGCACTACTGTTTCAAGTAGTGTTGGAGGGCATGATATGGTTCTGCATCACTGCCTCTATATTTATCAATGGAGGAAAGGGAAGATAGGACAACTTTTTGATTGCTTTCTGATGGCAATCTATTCTTTGCTGTGAAAAATGGAGATAGTTCAGGTTAACTGAAAAGGCATGTAACTTGCTCACCCTGCATGCCAAAGCTAAGGTTAGCAGCAAAATGGTTTGGACAATAACAGCTTTAACGAGGTTCTAACTGAAGGTTTTAACTGATCTGAATTGTGCCATGTCAGTATTAATGACAGATTCAATTTAAGAAAACAGGGTCAGAGATTTTGGCCTAGTAAAGTTCAAATTGGCAAACAGGTCTGATAAATCCTTACTGAGGCCAATATCAGTTCTAAAAATTGCCTAAATGTGCCTAAGATCACGGAGCAGTAACCTTTGATGGTAACTGAAGCTAATGTTTTCTCCTCAAAAACACTTTTTATAATTGGAGCCAACCTTTACTCCTGCTGAGATTGGATCAGTCACTGAAAACACAATGCTTTCCTCACAAACTTCTAAATTGTAGGATTTTCTAATTGAAAAGATTCTCACGATGACCAAAAAGCTTATAGGTCTCTCCGGACAAAAACCAGGTATGAGGAAACAACCAGCATGTCAGGGATGAAACACCTGTGCCCATGGTTTTCTTAGCAGGATGGGTCTCAGGGGCATTTTCGTCAGAAAATCTTGTGCTAGTTGAAGCAGATTATTCATCCAAACTTGTTCCACATCACAGTCAATTTACATTTGCGACTCGTTATATTCGTTATTTTCTGAATTATTTTCAGTACCAGGACTGTAGGGAGAAGGGGATGGGTGGGAGGAAGAGGAAGAGGGAAGGGTTGGATTGGCCCCAAACTTTCCCAACTGACCAAAGTGCATCCATGGCTCAGTCTTCTGGGTCTGGGACTGGAGAGATGAATGTGGGAAGTTTGTAATCCAACTCATTGTGAACAGATTTATCATTGGATGCCCCCAAAGTGCACAATTCACTGAAAGATGGATGGACGGATGGACAGATGGATGAACCATTCTGTGTGATGGGTCTCGGCCCTTCTCAACTATAATTAAGCAAGAAAATTTAACCTGTTGGGGATACATCTGAGTTGGACCATTATATTTATTTGTGTACACCAGTGCAGAAAATCCTTTCAGAACACACTGATCTGGTTATTATGCCCCCAATCCCCTGCTGAGGAGGTAAATGATCCAAAGGAACAAGGACATGTGTATAGGGGTGATATCCAAAGGAACAAGGACATGTGTATAGGGGTGATATCCAAAGGAACAAGGACATGTGTATAGGAGTGATATCCAAAGGAACAAGGACATGTGTATAGGGGTGATATCCAAAGGAACAAGGACATGTGTATAGGGGTGATATCCAAAGGAACAAGGACATGTGTATAGGGGTGATATGTGTTGGTTAGATCTAAACTGACTGCTAAATTTATCACTTTTATGATTAGTCTGACTGACCCTGCCATCTCCATTTTGAACCTTGTTGTGGCTATATTCTTGATTAACCAGCTGAGGTCTATGACTGGTGTGAGATTTCCATTGGTTATGAGCACTAAATACAGAATGGAGTAAAACTCTGAAGAGTTCAGTTTCACCACTGCCCATATGTCAATTAATGGCCAGATCTCCTGCAAAATTACTGCCTTCTCCTAACTGAATGGCAAGTCTGTTATGTAAGCAGAAGTTAAGTGGGTTGGAAAAAAGAAACTCCAAAGCACCTCCAAAATAACCTGGATCACCCATTCATTTCCATAAACAAATTGATCCACAGACCTTGAAAATGAAGGAGTCTGGCACACACCTGCAGTCATGCAGGTGGTCAGGGTGGTAAATCAATGATGGCTGGTATGAGGTTTGGGGAAAAGGAGAAAAACCTTGCTTCTTCTCCCTTCATTAAACTGCCTCCACAACAAAGTGACATGTTGCTGCTGTAAGTTGAACTGAAGCCAAATTGTGACCATTGTGCAGTGTTTGACCACTTATCATTTTGCTGCTGATAGTCTCTCCTTGGTAGCTGAGACTGCAAGGCAAGTTGGAGAGGAAGTACTAATGATGGCTGCTCCCTAATTTTCTAAATTTTACCATCAAACAGCAATAGCATATCAAGGGTGCAGCCTAGAAAGCCTTGACATGATGCTAGGTCTAACACAGGTAAAGTGGTGACCATGTTTTCCACTAACTTCGAGCTGTCATGTAGAACATTATCATCCACCTAATAATGTAGCTGATTGGTAACATTCAAAACCAATTCTTTTTATCTAAGGACAGCCATTAAGTGTGAAATACTGAAGAGTGCCTGCATAATGAAAACAATTATGCTGGTACCTGGTCTTTGGCAAAGAAAGCCTTGGAGTTACCAGCATGTTATCTGTCAGGCGGTCATATCAATATCCTTTCCTGACTGAGGATGCTGATGAAAAATGACTTATCACCATGGTCTTCCATGGCTATTGGAGCTCTGACAATAGTTTCAACTTGTAATTTGCTGGGGCAGACAATCTGAAATTTGCAAGAGTCTATCGATTTCCTAAAAAGCTGTCTGAAAACTAAACTCTCCATTGTGGGTAGATGTATGCTATGTCCTCAAGGTTATCCCCACACTGTGGAGGTTGTCTTCATCAGACAAAAATTTCCTGTGAAAGGCCTGGTACCTAACCAATGGGTATACCACCAGGAGTGGAAGTTCCATTGGTGGCTGAGCAAGTGCCATTGCTTGTCTTAACAGGAAGAGTGCTGGCCAGAAGGCTGGGTTACCAACTGGAAGGATGGCCTAGTCATTGGTCAATCAGTAAACTTAGTAACTGCCTGGTCAGTACATGCAGCAGAATTGATTGATTGCCTAACCAGATCCCCGTACAACTCCACACACCATGGAGCAGTCAGAACCAGAATGCAGCACACCTTGCCAAAATAATTGATTCATGGTCAATCATGAATGTGTATGGCTGACTGGACAAATGACCTGGTCAGCTGGAAGGTCAACAGCCAGAATGGGTGTGTAGGCCTGAACAGATGGCCAAATGGACTGTCCAAAGTATACCCATGCACTCAGACTTAACAGGCCCTAAAGCCGTGCTCCAATATGTGAGGGAACTAATGCCCACTGGGCTACCTAAAAAGGGTAGGACAGTCTCCCATTTGCTCCAAGCTGTCACTGACAAACTGCAAAGTATGATGGCACAAAATCACCTGAAGCCAGCACTGTGAGTCAGATACCTTCCAACCATGACACAAAATACTGTATGCTGAATTTGAGAAACACTTGGAACAAGGTAGACATCTCATGTGTGTCATCCATGG
This sequence comes from Megalonaias nervosa, assembly GCA_016617855.1. Taxonomy (NCBI): domain Eukaryota; kingdom Metazoa; phylum Mollusca; class Bivalvia; order Unionida; family Unionidae; genus Megalonaias; species Megalonaias nervosa. The sequence goes on along the minus strand of JAECUM010009552.1, from coordinate 41,994 downwards.
CTTTAAATCTTATGCTATTAACGCATTTTGTCACCAACGTCCATCATTTTCTGAAACGATAAGAACTTTTCACGTGCACAAATAATCAATGCTTGTAATTTAAATAATGGAGAAAATACAGCAAGTGTGTGCAAAACAACCAACAAGAGGACTGAATGCAATTATGCGCAAGGTCCTAAAATGTCAGCAAAAATATATTCACATTTTTATCAAGAAATCAAACAAAAAATTATTATTGCAATGTGTAATAATTGCAATTTGTATAAACTGACCAAGTTTTCTACAATCTGATTGGATGGAAATGGTCACATGATACTGACCTGTAAATGTTTACACATCGGTAAATTCTGTAGACTACTTTTGGTTCCCTGTTTCCAGGTCATTTTTATGTGAAGCTATCTATGCCAATGCCATTCACCATAATAATAAGAAGAAGAAGCCCCCTTCATCCACCCCTGTGAGTTCTGATCAAATATACAACCCCCCAGGTTAAAATCACCTATCAGAAGTTAAAACAACGTAATCGCACAGACTTCCTGCACTCCAACACCCACCACTTTTGCCGAACAAAACATGGCAGGTTTTACAAGCCAATCTTCAGAAATTACTGCATTTCATTCGATGTATTCCAACAGCTGTTATTAAAGATCAAGGTCATACAATGAGCAAGGTATCGCACTAATAATGGACATGAGTTTGCTTCTGAAACATTGAAATGTGAAGAAATTATGAACAAATGCACAACACTTGCCATATGCAAGTGTAATGTGAAAAAAAAGGAATAGCATGGTTTATACAGAAACAAAAGATTTTTATATATTATTTATATATATATATATATTTTTATATTAATAATGACCATAACAAGCTCCTTAGATCCCCGCCAAGACCCACTCTGACATTCTACCCTATATTACTATATAAAGAATCAACGATTCTTGGCTAACAAAGATGTGGGACTATGTATTATGTCACAGTGAAGAGGTTAATGAAACATTTGTTGATAAAATCCACTTATATCATGACAGAAATGAAGTAAACTAGAATGATATGGATTAAATGATAATGATTGGGTATTTTACTGATGTGTAAAATTGTTACCTAATCACTCACAAAGTTATTTACTTGTGAGTGATTAGATAAAATTTACACACTGATAAATACCCAACCATGATCATTTAATCCTACAGTAAGTACCCCTACAGAGCTCTTTCCAATAATTAATGTGATCAGGGATTATATCAAAGAAGAAATTGATTTAATGGCCTGTAAATGTAAGAGGCTTTTCCATTTAGACAAAAATGATACAAAGGGAATGAATTTTTTAAAAAATCTGCCAGGGTACTCTGACTGCTCCAATCATTCATATGAAAATGATAGGAAACTGTGTGTGACAACTCCTTATTTAAAGTGTCTTCTGTAAGTACAAAATAAGTTGTACTGGAACAATCCTAATCAGTCATCTGCATAGGATACAAAAATGTCTACCAAATTTCACTGAATGACTTTTGCACAATCTTGATGAGATGCTTCTACAGAAGGATGCCTGCATGTAGACAAATGTTCATGACCAAATCAATTATCTCACTTAAGTTAGGCTTTTGGCTAAAGAGCTCTTATTAAAATGTATTACTGCATTAAAAATTTGTTTTTACTTCTGTTATTTTTGTGCTTTTAATCATATTATGACATTGACTTTCAGGTAATAACTCAGCAAAGGGTGACCTCAGTTATAACAAAGGTAAGTTTTATGGCTTCCCTGAACAACATTATAAATGTCGACTGTTATTCCTGTGCCAATATAGACTGGTTCCTCCATACCATATTTACTAACCTATGTAAAAATCCAACCTTGTGAAAAATCTCACAACCATTAGGATATACTTCAAGGAACCTGGATAAGGTCATTCCAGTATCAGACAGATAGAATACAACATCTTGATAATCTGTAGTTGTCATGGCAACAAGGTGGCTCTTGCTGATATCAGATCCTTCAAGTTTTTGAGGAGAGGAGTGTGGTGACTCTGCCTTTATCCCACATTTTTCTAAAATGCTGTTGAAGACCTAAGAAAAGAAAGATATCGATTTACTATCAATTCAGTTTAGACTTTACTGATGTTAGGAAAGGTTTATGTGATGTGATGTGATGTGATTATGATTTTTAACGTAGCTTTAACAATTTTTCAGTCATATCGCTACGATGTCTGCAGTGTGGCAGTTTATAGTGATGTCTAACACTGGGGCATCATACCGCAGACATGTAGCATGATGTCCCACCCAGTCACATTATCCTGACACCAGGCCGACCAGTCCTAACACTGACCTCTTAATGCTGAGCGCCAAGCGAGGCAGCTGTTAGTACCATTTTTGTAAGTCTTTGGTATGACTCGACCGGGGATTGAACCCACGACCTCCCGCATCCGAGGCGGACGCTCTAACCACTAGGCCACCGGAGCGGTCCAAGAAAGGTTTATAAAAAGTCATTTCAAGTGGGTAGACTCTGAAGCTGAGCAAAGTAAATTTTGTGGTAAATAATATTTTTCCAACAATATTTACCTGATCACATTATGAATAAGCTCTCCCATCCATCCCTGCAAAAGCAAGCATCCATATACAGACAAACGCAAGCGTTCTTTTTCACAGATTGCTGTAGTTAAAACTAATGACATCCAGTTTCTACCACATAGTGAGATACAGGAAACTGATCTATGACAGTTGCTTCCTTTTTGCCAATATCATATATAGACATAAAGACGTTTGCACATCTATAAGAGAATTGAATTCCAGAAATAGCAGAAAGTAATATCTAATGTTAATGTTTCTGTGTCAAATAAATAACAGATCACATTAACATTAGGAGAATAGACAAAAGGAGGGGAAATGTTTAGCATCTATTCGAGTCACCATGAAGGAGTGTGATGAATGTTCTATTACTCAGGTTGTGCAAAGGAAGAACCTCTAGGTTCTCACACACACATATTTTTTACAAACATTTTTTGGGTGAATCCAGCAAAAAGTTGCTTGTTCAGACCCAAATAGGAGGCTGCGCTGTCACTGGCGTGGAATGGTGAATGTTTGGATAGCAACCAGAGGTCTGACTACTGACTATATTCAACTCCATTTGTTGCAAAGCCATGTCACTCAAGTAGCAGCTGAAGCAATTGGAATGTGTATTCCAGCCTGCTGAATCTATTGTATCTCAAATGGAGATAATGCATTTGAATGCCAAGCTAGTAGAGACTGGCTGAAATCTTCCTAATTTGTACCTGGTCCTTTGAGAGGTCAGAGTACATGGATTTAATAACTCCCTTGAGTCAATATGCAAGGGTCTGTAGGGTTATATCTTGCTTTCCTGCCTTAAGTGGCAGGAGGAGTCTCTGGTAACCAGACTGTATGTTCTTTCAGGTATATTCTGAGAACATGGACCAGGTCCAGTAAGTTTGCTTCTCTCAAGTGACTGACTGAGGAGAATGAATGTAATGTTATTTATTATTACCAGTGGATGGCAGCTGGTTCTTTGCAAGGAAGCCAGGCTGCATCATTAAAGTAACTGACCCATCAAATCAAGACTGTAGATAGTTCAGATCTGTGGACACGGCAATTGGTTCACTCACTCCTGACATGGAAAAGTGGGCTATAAAAAAATTTGTATGATCACTACTTTATAAGGACTCAAATTTATCCGAGTTGAGCTATGCCAAGACCCATGACATCTTCCACTATGGGGAAAAGGCCAGTAAGTGTGGTCAGGATTGATAAAAATCAGTCAGCAAGTCAGAAAGGTTATTGTTGTGACCAACATCTTCTTTTCCATGATGTCCCAAGGTATCAGGAATCGTGGATCAATATCACTTAATTCTTATGGGGGCTAACTTCTTCTCTTCAAAGAGAAAGAAAACAAAGTTGGCCAGTTGTAGAATGTCTGCTGAAAGGGGCATGACATCAAGTGAATGACACCAGTCAGTGAAGATTCACAATTTTCCCTCATATGCTGTTAAATAAAGGGCCATCAAGTTGACAAGATCCTCTCCACAATTGCAGTATCAAATGTCTTTCTATGCACTGGACAAGAACCAGTCATAAAGTCATAACTTTTCCAGATATAAATGGAATACCAGTGACCTCCACCATTTCAGCAGTGTCGGGGTTACTATGATTTGTCCAGGTATGTCTGTCGCTAAGTTGAGCAGACTGATTACCCAAGATTTTTCCCATTGGAGAGGGGCAGTAAGAAAGCATTCGGTGTCCTTCAGCTTTTGAATTAATTTTGGAATTAGAACTGATGGAGTTGATTGCCAGAGTGTTTACAGCTCATGCCACTGAGTCAAGGAACACTGAGATGAAGGTGGGAGGCTTGTTGTTCCAGCTTGTTGCAAATAAATCTATCATCTGTAATCCCCATAGGGTATAGACAAGATGGAAGGTGGATGAACTCTGTCAGATGTAGTTGGCCTTACCTTGAGAGACAATTTCCAGGACATCAAGTCTGGCTCTAATGTGCCAGACTTGAAATGTTGATCTGATGCAATGTGCACCAACCATATCAAAACACAAAGATCTGATGACTTTGTTCTCCCCTTGTTTGCTGAAATAGATCACCATAGTCAAATTGTCTGATATAATCAGGACAGTCTTGGAACAAATCTGATTTAGCCAACATGGGAAGCATGGTGCATGGCTTTCATTTCCAGATGGTAGATGTGAAGAGCCTCCTCCTGGTTTGACAACTTGCTGCTGACTCAAGTGTGCCCCCACCCAACCTGACAAGCAGGCATCTGAGTAGACTGTGAACTCTGGTTGTTGGACCTCTATTTACACCTCTAGCCAGTCTGTCTTGCCAATTAGACTGCAAATGTTTTATGTCCATTGAGATCATGATGTGCTGATTCAGCAGAGCAGAAATCGAGCACTACTAGGAGGAGTGCCATGTTCAGGGAGCATATGTAATGATGGCCTAAGGATATGGCATCCACTGTTGTAATTGAGAGTCCAAGGGGTTGAAGAAAATCTTTCGCCATAATAGCATCTTTGGAAGATGACTGTTTATACACCACAATGATCAGGTCTATGTGTGTAGAAGGGACAAACAATATTTATATGGATTAGGAACTCCATACCTTGATGAGTGAAATATCATGATGGAACAAGGTCCAACTTCTCAAAATTTACTATCCACCATAGGATGCAAAGTAGATAAAGAAGTCTGTTCATGTCTTGAATCAAAACTGTACATACCACATGCTTTTATAGGATATTGTCCAGGTATGCTGATGTCATGGATGATGAGGTTAGTCTGAAGTGTGTTACTGCACAGTCCAGTATCCATGGGCTGATCTCAAGGCCACACAGGAGTGCAAAAAACTGGTATGAACTTGCGGTAATAAAAATGAAGGTATTTACAGGATCTGACTTGAAGGAGGGGGGAACATTAAAATAAGAATCGGACAGACTGAGGCTTATGGCATATTCATTGTGGCATATGGACAAATCTAGCCATTTTCATTCTGATTTTGGTGCTTTGATAAAATGACTTAGGCTGCTTAGGTTTATCACTGGTCATATTTTCCTGCTGGGTTTTGTGGTCAGGAGAGGGTAGTGTTTAAACAACCATTTCTCTAATAAAGTGATAATCTCCTGTATTGTCTCTGTTTATTGTTGGGAGACTTAGCAAAGTAGAAAACTGGTTTTCTTTCCCCTCCCTGTTCGATAGTGACATGTAGGTAGATATGGCTGCCTATTACTTGCTTGGTCATTACAAGGTGGTCTTGCCTGCAAATAGCCTCTATAATTCTGCTGGCATTTATTTCCCCTTCTTTGAGATAGCTCTTAGCGAGGCATGTCAAGAATGGAGTCTGGATTCGTAGTTGAAGGGGTAGTGTCTGTACCGCTTGTTTTCTAACTTCCTCAATTCTGTCCCTAAACACAAGCGGAAGCCAAAAGGTAGACAGTGCAGGGTTGCTGAGTGGTGCTGTTTGACCAACAATGACCATAAAAGATAGTCCCTTCTAACCAGGTCTAAATTGAACATAGCGGTTAGAGCACTAGCCACTGTGTGGTGTGCTGTCCTATTTATCACCTTGGAGATGTGGCTAGTGGCAATCCAAGAGTGGTAATTTCTTGCTTTCACCAAGAAGCAGCACATGGTCAGAAATGCCAAATAAAGAAGAAATGAGATTGAAATGATGTTGTTAAGCAGTTCTAAAATAGCAATAAAAACTTGTCTGTTCACCTTATAAAAGAGTTGTATGGCAAACCTGTCAACCTAACAATACCATCTCAATAGAACAGACAATTTTGTTACGTAAGTTGGACCAGTTTTCAGTATGGTGCAACAAAACACCATGTACTGCTACAACAAAACGCCATGCATTTCAAGTTGAAAATATGCAGTTAAAAAGTTCAGAAGTGTAATTTGAAACTGATGCAGTGACAGTAAACATTATGTTCAACTAAAAAAGTTTGTAAAGTACACTCAGACCTCAATTACCTCCAGTGTAGTTCCACCAACTGCAGTTTCAAAATCCTACAGAGCTAATGGTTTCTTGCTACATCTCAACTTGAGGTAATCCTTGTTTGTTTTGTTTTTCTCAATTTCAATCTGTGATGGCAATCATCTCTCCCACCATGAGACATACTCAAATCAACAAGACTTGATGTCCAATAAACGTAATTGTTGCCACATACATCATTTTTTCCCCCAAGAATATGAATATTCCTTTATATTCTTCTGTACTGACTATATTTACGAGGCTTCTTGTTCCTTTCGTCTTGAATATACATCATTATATAGATACCACTTTTAGAAAATTCTATTAGCAACAATTTGATGATGAGTCACTTTGCATAAAAAAAAAAATATGTGCAGTTTAAAGCATCGGAGGTACTTTGGTAAAGTTAGTCTGGTTCTCTGATCAACTCCACTGAATTTAATATGGAACCCATATCTGAATCAAACATGGACAAGCCAATACCTATATTTTACTGCAACAATAATATTTCTGTAAGTTTTGCTTTTATTTTAAAAGCCCGTATTTCAAGGGACATTTCCATAAAACTTGCAGTCAAATCATAAGGGCTGGCAGGTCTGCTATGGACATATTAACAGCCATAAGATCCTTATCATTCATTCTGTGTGATGATATTGGTATGCATCCAATACCAATTTGAAAAAAGAGCAGCCATTTTAGAGACTGAAGGAGAAATCTGAATGATGTTCATCCACATCTTCTGCATCTATGGAAGCTCTCACTTTGTAAGCTCTGTTCACCACTGGGGTGAAGGACATTCAATAGGAATAACTAAATTCTAGGCACACTTTAGGTGGGTCAGAATTCTCAAGTAGGTCTGAATCCGAGTGGTCTTATATTGTGGTATGTCCTCCTCCTGTACCAAGTTCCAGAGGTAGTACATATCACAGAGGCAGTCAAGAAGAGTTCCAAAATGGACGTGTGGCTAATAGGTTTTGCCAGGCTGGAACCGATGGCTGTTTCAGCACATTCATTTGGCTGGTATGGTCAGCTGACAGAATGTGGTTTGGTTGCCATATCAACATTCACAGGCTGCATGGATAAAGTTAGGTGGTCGGCCAATGTACTGGCTGGTGTGACTCACAAATTCACTCTATGACATTCTGTTATGTGGTAGAAAAGTTTGGTTAGCTGGGCCAGCTGGCAAAGTTAGAATATGCCCCCAAACATTCTGTCATCATCTACATCAAATATTAGGGGTGGGGGTGGGGGTGGGCTGTGCTTACACCCTGAAGGTTGCCTAAAATAGAAAGAGGCTAAAATGCACTGTTCAACATTCTAGCTGAGAGCCTTATTGATAATACTGAGCCTGCATACTTCCAAATCTCCATCATCATCATTGCATTGCAAGATCGGTGCAAGTGTCTCACGGGTGGGAGATGAAGCTTAGTCATTTTAGCAGGTGGAGGTGGGGGCATCTCTACATCCCCAAAGCTATTCATTGAGTTGGAGTCAGAGTGTAGGCTTAAGATGAAGATTTTGATTTGGCTCTTTTTTTCTCTGCCTCTGAGTTCTTTAGCCATGTCTATGGGCCATGTCTGTTTAGATCAACAGCAGCAGGCTCTATAGGTATCTTAAGACGAACATGTAGAGGACAAAAGACATGTTTCATGATTATCCTCCCCATGTAGAGGACAAAAGACAGGTTTCATGATTATCCTCCCCATGTAGAGGACAAAAGACAGGTTTCATGATTATCCTCCCCATGCAGAGGACAAAAGGTATGTTTCGTGATTATCCTCCCCATGTAGAGGACAAAAGACATGTTTCATGATTATCCTCCCCATGTAGAGGACAAAAGACAGGTTTCGTGATTATCCTCCCCATGTAGAGGACAAAAGACAGGTTTCATGATTATCCTCTCCATGTAGAGGACAAAAGACAGGTTTCGTGATCATCCTCCCCATGTAGAGGACAAAAGACAGGTTTCGTGATTATCCTCCCCATGTAGAGGACAAAAGACATGTTTCGTGATTATCCTCCCCATGTAGAGGACAAAAGACAGGTTTCATGATTATCCTCCCCATGTAGAGGACAAAAGACATGTTTCGTGATTATCCTCCCCATGTAGAGGACAAAAGACATGTTTCATGATTATCCTCCCCATGTAGAGGACAAAAGACAGGTTTCGTGATTATCCTCCCCATGTAGAGGACAAAAGACGTTTCGTGATTATCCTCCCCAGTTCTGAAGCATCTGCATTTCTTGAACTTGACTGACATTTCTTCACATACTGTACATAAAATGATAAAGAAGTGAAAATGCCAAGGGACATTTGAAGTAGATAAAATATACCAAGCTACTAATTGATATATGAATGGCAATGTAAAAAATGGCAGCAACACAATGTGTAATAACCACAATTATTATATAAGTTCAAATAGGCAACTTTACATTATGCAACATTATGTGAACTGTGAGTACATAATGTCATGTGGTTTCCTGTGTCATCATGACAAAGTGGTAAAAAAAGAGAAAAATATTGATCAATGCACTAAAAACTGCACAATAATACATTATATACTTCCTTTAATGACATTTAGACTTACTGTGCCACCAACAGAATTATATGGATAGGTGAAAACAGATTTAATTCAATGGTTTCCTAGAAGGCCAGTTGACAGTGCAGCCTTAAGTTAAAAACTAACGAGATCTGGGTTCTGGGTCGCCACCAAGCAGGATTAGGGGAGCAAATTAGTAAACAGTTGCTTCCCTTTGAATATATCATACAGAGAGAGAGTGAGAGAACAAGAGAGGAAAAGATGTTTCCACATCTAAATATGTAGTAGTAAGTAATTCTTAACATTAATGTGATTGGGTAATGCATCTGACTGATAAAAACAAACTAAACCAGCAACTTCTGGAAAACTAAACATGGATACCAGAACTAATAAAGTAAATAAATCACGTATTAGCTAAACACACCAATTCCAAATGTAATTACATAAGATACCATGCACACAAATCCAATCAAAAACTATAAAAGTTGCTGGACTTAAAATATCCTGTGAAAAATTGTCAAAGAGACAACCAGAGTGGCAGAATGAGGGACACTTCTAATAATGCATGATTCTGGCTATATTCATGAAATAACAATAAAAATATTAGTTCAAGGGTAGCAATTGTGATGCCCATTACTGAAATCTCCACACTTCAATGGGAGCCATTCATGAAATTGGAGGCCAAAAACCTTGTACATTTGCATTCTTTTCCTTTCATTTATGTTATAAAAAGGTATTTTGGTTTTGGTTTTGGTTTAGTTCAGTGCTTCACAACACAAGTACATTATATAGTGCCAGGGCAACTGGAGTAAAGTGCCTTGCTCAAGGACACACCATGGTAGCTGACCCAGGCTGGTGCCAAAGTAAGATTCACATGCACCCTTTCTGTCATGAGACTGGCAGGCCAACCACTGAGCCACCACAGCTCCCTGCATAGGTGTGACAGTCAGAATTTGAATGAATAATGTCAGAACAACTCTATCTGATTTCTGGTACTGAGTTTTACTTCTTATTTTACGATCAGTAAAGCAAGCTTACAAACAAAAATATCAATCCCATGACAAAAATGAAATTCCTGAGGAGTAAGCTCAGCGCTGGATGCTTCTGGAGTCTATAACAGTTACAAATTTTCCTCATTGAGGCACTCTTAGGAGAAAACATATGGCTATTCTACTGAGGTGGCCAGTATAGAGGTTTGAATAATAGGACAGTATGCTTGAGATCAGCACATTTTTCTGCAATAATTTCATTATTATGACAATGTTCAAGTAATAAACAAGACATTCATCAATAATACAAGGATACCATTTTCTATTTGCAAAGTAAAAACTTGCAGATTCCCAGTTTAGTGCAATTAAAACAACATTCAATAATCTCTACAAGGTTCTAGAATGGCAAGCAGTCAACATTCCTGCTGTGTCATTCTTTTTATACCGATTCCATACTGTCCGACTGGAATCAATTTTTAAAAAAAATTTATTACGAAATGAATGAGAATTGAAGAACCAGTCTGTGACACAGCAAAACTAACAGCCAATTGTCAATGTGAATTTCATAGAGACTATCAGTCACTGTTAAATAGCACTAAATCAAGCACAAAGAAGTTATTTCTTTATGAATAGAAAATGGTAACCTAAGTATTTCAGGTATATCTTGTTCATTAATCAAATATAAAAAGACAAACAAAATTTTAGTAAACAAAATGCTGGTATTGGCTAATCTTGTGTACTTTAAAATGACTTTACTGGAACCAAAAGGTATGGCCACTCCAAACAGGAAGGCAGATAACTAAGGAGCCATTTTAGATAGGTTTCACTGTATAAAAATCACAATAACTCTGCCTCTTCTGTTGACATACATCAAATGGGTCAATATTTTATAAATATTTAACAAATGAAGCAAATATAAGTAATTATTTCATTAACAAATTAACTTTGTTCTTTTTCTAAACAATGTCCTTTCATATGGACCTCATTTAATAATTAGACATCTCAACTTTTCATAGCTAATGAGTTAACTAAGTACTTAATCATAATTAAGTAATGAGTCCTAATTTTTGTAATTATTTATTTGTTTGTTTTTTTATTCAAATAATCAATAAATTTGTAACTTATCATTTAAATTATTAACTGACTGAATGATTGGTCGATTGATTGATGATTGATTGACTAGTCAAATCACTAACAAAGCAAGCAATTAATAATGCCACCTGCAATATCGTGTGAATGGTTTGTTCCAGGTCATCGTTATACTTGGGTTGCTGAGTAAAGATGTTGCCCACCATCTTGGACAGCAGTGGGCCATTTTCTGGTGCATAAAGAACACACAGGTCAAACAGCTTGGGCATGTCAAACAGGAAGTTTTCATAAAGAATTTCACCAAACACTGATGGGGTGATGTAGTATTCCTGTAAAATACAAGAATTCTGCTGTTTATATCTGGGTGCATGTTAATACATGTGAATATGGCAGTCTACAAAGGATAGTTTATAACTGTTTGAGCTTAAAAACTTTTAACCATTCATTAAAAAAGGAATTAAATTAGCCACTCTGCAACCTCTACCAATAATGAGTTAAAATTATTCCACATCTTAGCTGTATGTGGTACCATATCTACTTGCTCATATGACAAATCCGATTGCAAAACTACACAGACCCAAATCTGCTGGAGTATAATGCGCCTGCAGATCTGGGTCTGTACAGTTTGTAAGGAGTAATCAGTAGAACAAACAATATAGACCCTGATCTGCGGGTGCATTATGCTACATCATGCAGAGCAGGATCTATATTGTTTGCCATTGGACTTGACTTATTGGCCAGTATATATGGAAGCTACCAGTCAAGTACTGTATGGAAGTCCTTCAATGGACAGCTGTACACCCTTCACCTGCCTGGCATGAATAAATACAGAATCACAGCTGGCTGGAAGTATTTAGGGGTCAGATAAAAGCTGAGTAGGGTCCTTATGTAATCTTCATTATATAACACTTGCTATAAAAATTCAAACATTTATGACTTGGACATTTTTGTTCAAATTTCTCATAAAAGTTCTGTCTCAATTACCAGAATTATTCAGATGAAAAAAAAAAAACAACCCACAAAACAAACAGTTGGCTCAGCTTTCTCCATTTTTCTGAGAGGACAATTACTAACTTTTGACTCCCTGTGGGTGGCGATCCTGAGAAAGGTCATGAAGATCATCCTGTGTATCTCATCATGACGATCATGACACTGCTCAGGGAGGGTTTTTATCACATCATACGATCTAACAAAAGAAAAAACAAAAAGATAGAAAAATTACCTTGTAAAATTACAGCTTAAAGTTTCACATTAAATTTAATAATGTATTCAACAAATGGAGTAATCAGACTTTTTATATGCATGGTCACACAAGAATAACAATTCTTACAATAAAGAATCAAGAAAATCTAAAAGTACATTTCCATATGTAACATAAATAATGATATTTTTGGAACAAATATCACTGCATATTATCATTCTCAATTTCCAGTGATTTGTGACAAATACTAAATAGTGAATATCATTTTACTGTCCATTAAATACACAAAATTACATGTTATTTCCTAGTCATTAGAACGAACAAGACTGATATGGCTTTGAGATACATTTAGACTACAAGACTGAGGCACATTCCTGCACCATAACAATTTTTTTCCTAGCTAAGAATGGCTTTATATTTATTACTTTGCCTGCTTTTACACTTTTTCTTCATCATTTCAGTTTGAAAGAATTAAAATAAAATGCAAATTGGCATGAATAAATACACAAAACTGAATATGTTTTGTTCTGAGTCAGCAGAACGAACAAGTTTAGAGTATGGACACATCAAGGTAGTTAAGTAGATATGATAACAAGTCCTTTCTCCCTACTGGCAACAAAACACAAATGTGGTTTTTGTATTCATTACGTACCTTCTCTTTTACTCTTTCTAAATAATTTGGCTTTACTGTACTAATTAAACTGGAAAAAAATTGGGATTTATAAAAGTTTGATTCACTACATCTAAATATATCTATGCACAAATGTCAAAGAAGAAACCTAAGTAGTTCGAATCTCAGTATGTGAGAGAGAAATACGGATTGAACAGCTGTATCAAATGCCAGATCAAGCATGTAAGATTAAATGTGTATGTGATAAAAAGTTGATTTAGGTATATAAAACATCAGTATGTAGATGTCAGTGAAACATCTAATCAAATCCAGACTAAATGATATACAGATTAAACTCAACAACATGTAAGTATGAAGGTTCAATAAAAACTGAAATGTAAGAACAAATTATACATTAAACTGTAACTATAATATGTTGAGTGGGTTTCAACTCAATAGGAAATCTGTTTACACAAACTTACGATGCAAAAGTTGGAGAGGAATTTTGGATGTTTTAGGATATCATTGTTTTTGAAGCACTATCCTACTAAATGGTAAAAAAATTTTATAAAAGTGACCAAAAAATTTATAAAAGTTTAAAATGACACTTTACAGCAATTTTGATTTCTTGTGTCATAATTTGATTGGAAAAGAAAAGTAAGGGTAATCAACAGCTTCTCGAATTTTAAATTTTCAACACAATTTCAAAACATTTCGAGTAAAATGATAAATATGCACAGATTCTTATGATTTTCATTGGAAATGTAAGAAAAACAGAAGCCATAATTCCTGCAGCATACTTGTATATTCCTACACGTTTTCTTTTTCTTTTGAGATATTTAGCTCCCGCAGAATTATCTCCACTTGCAAAAGCTCAGCCTGAAGACAGGATTAAAATTATAAAACCACAGTACACATCTACAGACAACCCAACTACTTCCCACCAACTTAAAATCTCTATCTTGAATGGCAGGGTTAAGTATTCACATACAGACACATTCAAACACATACAGTAACACATTATTACCACTTTTTCTTAGAAAAGTATGTAGATATATAGAATCTATGTTGGGGTTTGGACCGAGACAAGGAAATCCCAGTCAAGGGGTTACATTATTTGTCTCCCCATGAGGCTTGCCGTGTGTGGAGACATATAATGTAACCCCGTGACTGGGATTTCTTTGTCTCGGTCCAAACCCCAACGTAGATTATTTTTCTCACCCAATATTATCCTTTAAAGTAAGAAATAACTCCTCCCTTGTGAATATAGTTCATGCGCCAATGTTTACATGAGGTGCATTAATACAAATATGTTAATGAGGACTGAGGTGTGACGTGTCATCCGAAGTACACAGTTTTTATGCGCGAGTCAAAACAAAATAACAACATTTTAGGTATTATCACATTTAATATATGGATGTTATATGAAATTAACAATAAATAGTTAATATTTATTACAAAAAAATGTTTCACTTTCATTAGTTCCAATTTAGAAAATTATATTGTACATAATGAAACTGTACTCAGCCCACAGCTCTGTTGTAGTGTAAATACATGTAGCATGATTGTCCGTGCTTGGGTTATTCACAGGTAATTAGAGATCCGTGTCACTATCATATATAACTCTCCTTTTCTTTAGAGGAGGTGAAACTGTTTGTGACATACTTGTCTTGTAATTAATATTGATTGTAAAAGTTCCTCAGTGTATAAAAGACCCTCCAAATACAGACCCCAGCAGATAACCACGTGCTAAACTTTCAAGTTCACTGATTCTTTGAAAATTTATTTTTTCTGTCTTTGAAATATGGCAAGTGTTACAGTGAAATTTGCTTATGGATTAATGTGTTGATGGATAAATGATTCCTTCTGGCTGGTAAGTGCATTATTTGTCATTAAATATTTTAAGTATATTTTTGATTCAACTGGGGCGCAATGGAGATGCTTAACAAAAATAGAATAAAGCATGTTTGACATAACACATTTCTGGCTGTTACTAAGTTTTCTGTAGTTGTTAAGAGTATTGGAAGACTATGAAGTGTATAGGTCTATAGGCTATGTGCATAGATCAGTGTTTTCTGTCACAGTTCATTTCACACAGCACTGAGAATTTTATCATATCTGTAGCACAGTCAATTTTCATGTCAGCGTCATTAAATGTAGCTAACAGTATATAATTTGTTTCACACGAAATATTTAAAACTAGTTAGGTAGCTTTAGCTACATTTAATGACACTGACCTGAAAAATGTACTGAGTCAGGCTTGCAGATAGGATAAAACTGACTATGCTGTGTGGAACGAACTATCATAATACCAAAAGCTCAACATTGTGTGCGTATATGTGTCTGTCTCTCTCGAAATGCTTTGTATGGTGTTTTCTCAAAAATGGACAGTCCTCAAGTTATTATGTTGTTTTGTTATATATTTGTTTGTTGTTGTTGTTGTTGTTGTTTGATTTTAGAACAACTACGTTAGGCATAGCCGAAGACAACAAAGGTTTATTTTTTAAAAGTAGTCCCTAGCGCGTGGACACCTTGACTGAGATGACTGGTATAAGATGACTGGACTGAGACAAGAAAAGTAAGGTTAGCAAAACAGCTTGATTCCTCCATCGCATGGGTGAGAAAAACATACCTTGGTGCATATCTCAAATAGGTGTCCAGTAATTTATGCAAGGTCTCATCAAATACTACCTGTATAAATAAAAAAAATAGTCACATAATTAAAAATATTCAGGTAAAAAAGAGCCCCAAAGCTTATAAATCAAATATATGAAAATATAGCACTCCCCCATGTTTTCCATTGGAGTCATCGAGATTAATGCATTACAATAAGATGACCTTATAATGAAAAACACTTTACTACAATGTTAGGATTGCATATCAAAATAGAATTTATAACCAACATCTGTCTTATAACAATAAATGTGTTCTAATGAAAAACCCTATAGTAAAGGAATGCTACATTAGGGAAACAACTGACGAACAAAGCCATTATACACATTTTTCCTCGGTGAAGTGATAATATATTACTGTAATTGTGTACACAATGTCAGCCCTTTAATGACTGCAATATTATATATTAGGACCTTTTATCAAGTTCAATACACTGCTATACAGACCCATCAAATGATACTGGCTGATGTGTAGTGGAGGCCAATATTTATATTTCATAACTCAATAAAACAATGGAGTCAATGAAACAAATGCCTTTAATTGTTTTATTACTTTCATACTTTTGATCTAAATTTATCTTCACATGTGCACAATGCAATGTTTGACAAATCTGAAATCACAGTGTGGAAACTGATACATTGTATTGAGTGTGTGTAACCTTAAAGTGACAGAAGAAGCTTTATGGAGCACAAAAACTCAGTACTGAAGGAACATGGAGGTGTAGGCACAAGCTGGTTTCCAGTGTTTCATAAAATTTCGTATTTCACTCATCATTGTGCTGTAATTGTTATTTTATTTTGTGTTATGTTAACGTTATAAAATACAAGTATCAGCAACACAGACTGCTTGCTGAGTTTTGGTATTTCAAGATTAACAGGATCAAACACAGGGGTAAACACATCTGGTGAGGAACTGATAATCCTCTTTCATCTTTTTTATTTATATGCAAATACCAACATCACACTAAATACATGTAATCATAATTACATATAACTGAAGTCTTTGAGAAAATACTAAAACAATTGCCTCTGATGACCATTTTGTACACAAATGATTCCGCACAAAGTGAAGTACTATAGAGAAGCAGTCAATGTATATCAAGGGGGGTAACCACTCCAACTTATCATTGGCTCAAATGATTGAAATTTGAGTTATGTCCCTCTAACAGCTTGACGAGCTTTTATTGTTAAAAAGACCAGAAAACAGAGAAGCTAAATGTAGAAAATGCATTATTATTAGAATCAAACTATTTTTTGTAACATTTTCCTATAAATAAATAAACTAAATAGACTGGACACTGACTTCACATAAGGGGAGAGACTGATTTTGGGTACAAAGGTATAATCTGGCAGTCTTGAACTTCATTTAATGTTTCTGAATCTTTACTGGAAAATAAAATCCAAAAATCTTCAAAGAAACTTGAGAGAGAGAGAGAGAGAGAGAGAGAGAGAGAGAGAGAGAGAGAGAGAGAGAGATGATTACTGTTGGAATCATGACAATTTTCTGACATATTTATTCATTCTGCAAAACATTTTATTCATTTTATCTGCAGACAATAACTGGGCTATAAATGGGCTGTTAAATATAATGCTCCAAGTTGGATGGTTTCATGTAATATAAATTACATCTTTCCCAGGCTTGGACCTGAAACTGACATTCTCATTTGATGATATTTCTTGTCAATATTTTGTAATGGTGTTGGCCATGGCTACCTTCCCCATAACTTTGGTAAAATACCAACTTAAGCCCCCTCCCCTTGACTTTGGTAGAATATCAGCTTAAGTCAGATTACAGTATATATGCAGTTCGGTCAAAATCTAGCTGGCTTAATGCTGTGTACCACACAAAAATCTAGTGATCACATACTGTCGACAGCACATAGTCATTACTGTGTAAGGATTAAGCACATTGTTTGTACTCAGTGTAAATTCGGTGTATTTTCTGTTATTTTATTGATTTTAATAGTAGTGGTCATCATTTCAAATTGTCTATAACTCATTAGATTTAATTTCCTCTGCAACAAGGCGAAAAATTTGTCGTTAGAGTGAAGATGCAAGACATGCCTCTTGTCAAGTCAGTTTGTAAGTTGATTAACATTTCTTCAAGTACAGTAACAACGTAAAATCGATATATACTTTCCAATGATCGTGATTTAAAATTGTTAGGCTACATTGTTTAAGATGAATTAGGAATGCATATAAATTTCTGATGTCTGCAATAACTGCAAAAAGAAGTTGTGCACAGAAACATACCAATCTTTCCTAAACACACATATTTTAAATATACAAAATGCCTCTGTAAGTATTTGAAATTTTGAGATCCAAATATATAACCGACATAAAGACGATTGATTCTTCATTTGATTTCCAGGTGCAAATCACTGACATTTCAACAAATCCACTGATGGTCCTGATGCACTGGCTATTCATGTACTTATCAAATCAATAATGTCTACCAGCTCCCTTTGCAATGGAGGTGAGATGTGGTGGTAACATACAATATACTAAACACTCTAGTGCAGATCTACAATACAGAGCAAACATGGAAGGGATTAAGTGCTCTCCATGATGGGTAGAAACAGCAAATTTTTCAGTAAATTATGTTTCTCCAAGAATACTTACCTGATCACATAACAGGAACTAAGCTCAACTACCTCCCAAATCTAACTCTCCCAAAAAAGACAAATATCTGCTTTTTTGCCTATGTCATATGGATGAAGGCAAGTAACTATTGCCCATTGCCTCCCCTTACCAATGCCAGGTGGTGCTAGTTTTAAGCTGAGTAATGGATCAACCAGGACACCTGCATTAACGTTCAGGTTGGGAGGGTTTCAAAATAATGTGATTTACAGTATATTACTGTTGAATCCAGCGAAAGTGCTCGACTATAGACCCAAGTAGTGCGAAAGTGCTCAACTATAGACCCAAGTAGGTTGTGTTTAGTGGTCATCTGGATTCGGGAATGAAATGTTGCATTTAATAGCTAGCTCACTGAGATCACTCTAATTTCAACTTGAAATCTTCATAAGGCAACTTCGATCTTTAGAGATTTTAGAGTAAACAAAGTGCGTAACCAACTTCATCAAGATAAAGGGATTTCCTGGCATTCACCAGGAGAAAGAGTAATTTTCTTGATCCATGTATTTTTTGTGTGCATGAAATAATGCCTGTAGTCTCAGTCAGGATCTTACATGGTTGTTTCTCTTTACGGCTCTATCAAAAAAATGAAGCATATGACAACCCTCTAGCTGCCCGCTGATGACAGCCTATTCTCGGCTACAAAACCTTGTGAAACTATCTGAACTGAACTTAATACTGTTTTGATCTACTTTGTAAATGCCAATGGGATGTTTAAACGATATGGACTGCATGGACAGACAGTCTCCAATCTCTTCAAGCTCTCAAGACTGGAAGATGGAAGTAGCGATGCTTCTCCTCATCCAAGTCAACTGATTCCTTGATCTTATAGGTCTGACTTGTCACAGGGATGGAAGACATTCAGAAACTGGCAGCATCCATAAATTTCTTGCACCACACCCTTTGCACTGGTAGGGCTGAGAGGGTCCAAATGCATGTGTGTGTGGAGTAGTGAGTTGGATGGGCAGTTCTTGAGCTGCCTAACTCCAAATTTCTTTGATTCATCCTCCAAAAAGCAGCAGTGACCCAAACTGGATCATCCATAAAGCAAGAGTATGGTGTGGTTTAAGTGATATTGCCTGCAGAAATGTGTCCTGTCAGATTAGGTCTAAATTGGCCGAAGCTGTCAAGGCATTGGCCATAGAATGGTGAGCTGCTCAGTTAAGGACCTGAGCGATCCCGAACACTGCATCCCAGGTATGGCTATTGTTGGATTGTTCAGCGAGTCAGAAGATTGCCAGTGAGGCCAAATCTAACATAGACAATGTCACTACAATGTTCCAAACCAGCTCAGATATGGCATGGAACACATTCTTATCCACATTCTAGTCAAGAGCCAGAAGGTCCCTATTGAAGGAGTTGGAGTGCATCTGATACCAGTGAGAGGAGGAAGTTGTTGGACCCTGGCTTTCTGAGAAAATTGCCTTAGAGTTGCCCGGGTTCCCAATCCAACCCAAAAGCAGGTTGTTATCTTTCTAATCTTTGCCGATTGGGGAGCAGCAGAAGGAGATGGAGGTCATTCCGAAATGACCAACACCAAATAGATTTCCCTGATGGCGGCTTGATAGCTGAATTCAGTCTCTTCCATAGTCAGATCTGAATAAGATGTGTTTGCAGGCGTCTCATGGCACTCACTGTGCACTGGGTCCTCATCCAGGTTGGCTTGTAGCTCTGCATAAGTCATGCCAGGTGGCATCAATGACTCTAGCTGGTCATATTCGGTAATGTCACTACCTCTCCCTTGAGGGTGGGCACTGGGTAATCGAAAATCCGACATAGCCAGCACTGCTGGCTGGTGTGAACAGTGTGTGGTTGGCCCGGGTGCTGGTAGTATATAAGATGGTCCAGCAATTGCTGGTACTTGCCATTCCAAAAGCAGTGTTGGCACTGGCTTTAAAAAAGCTGTCGCCAAAAATTCACGAACCCCAATACTGTGTCACCAATTTTTTAAAAATGTTGCCACTTTCATAATATAGTTCTATCCATTTATCTCAGCTTCCTCAGGACCAAGGTAATATTGTCAACATAAGTGGATGTTTCGATATGAAAGGGTGGGGGCTGAAGATAATTGAACTTAAGCAGTCAAGTGAAATGTTTAAGAAGTGACATGTCATCGGTGACTAGGACTTACACAGAGAGAAAAAAACCCCAAAACAATGGAAATTTTGATTAAATGAAAACAACTAGTCTGAAATACACATGTATACTGACAACTTACATTTGAGTAGACAATCCACAATGTGTTGAATAATGTACATGTATATGAAATATCCATGAATTCAAGTATTATATCATATGTTAGGAAATTCATGTATCAGTCAAATCCCGTTAGAAAACACAACTAACATATATATAAAAAAAAATGGTAGTCCTTGCTTAATCCATATCCCATTGTCAAGAAACAAGTTTCACAAAGCAATTCACTCTGATATTCATTATCCTAGTACCACATGGCTGTATAGTTGTTTATATGCTACATGTACCTGTACTTAAATTGGCCTAGATTTTGGTCAGCTGTAGACAGCTACCATGATGCTGAGGCTACCAATGGGATGAGGCTATTCATAAGGAAATGGAAATGTGAAGAAATGAAAAAGTTTTTGCGAGATGTCCCACCTTCATTTAACTTGATAGCCAGATATCTATTGTTTCAAAATCCTGTAACTTTTTTTTGGTTTTATTATGCCGCCATTGGTAGCAATCGTAAGCATGAACTGTTTTGTTACAAACAGGAAACTTTCATGGCACAATAAATATGTTCCAATCACTATTAAAAATGAAACAATGCTTTTATTTAAGTTTGTTGATGACTTCCTTTGATCAAAGGTCTTCAGCTTGCTCTGATGAAGGGTCATGCGTTATCGAAGGTGCCGCCTAAGGCCCTCTTTGAAGGACCAAACAAATGCCCATTTGTTATTGCTGCGGCAACATCAAATAATTGTAAACATTGACAGCGACAGAAATTTTTTTCATTTGCTTAGTATATATACAGAAGGATCGGTGCTTTAAAGGTAATCAGTTTTCTTTTATCATCATCATCAAGCCCTTAACCACAGTTGACTTTACAACCAATTCTCTCCATCTTTCCCTGTTCTCTACTGCCCTTTGGGAATCTCTAAATCCCATGCTTGTCCACTCCTTAATGTTGTCTTCCCACCTCTTTATCTGTTTGCCTCTTCTTCTGCACCCTCGCACTGTGCCTTGCAAGATTGTTTTTGCCTGTCCAGATGATCTTGAGACATGACCATACCACTTTAGTTTGTGCTTTTTTACAGTGGTCAAGGGGTCTTCATAGGACCTGATGGCTTGGTGGATCCTGTTGTGGACTTCTTCACTGATTACATAATCAATGTATGAGATACCCATGATCCTGTGGTAGCATCTCATTTCGAAGGTTTGAATCCTTCTTTGTAGATCTGATGTGAGCGTCCATGTTTCACAAACATACAGAAAGACAGATATAACAATCAAACGCATCAGCCTTATTTTGGAACCAAAAGTAATGTTGGTATCTTTCCATATTGGTCTCAACCTTATTACTGCTGCTGTTTGGGAAATGTTCAAGGCCAGACATCAGCATAAGTGGATTATGATATAACAATGATATGTTAGGTAGTTTATCGAACAAAGGATTTGTTTATGTAACAATGTTGTTGTTATAGGGTTTAACACCATTTTTCAGCAAAAGATAGTCCATACATGGTGGCCCTAAATGGTGGAGGAAGAACCAGGAAAAACCCCAGAAAGAACCACTGACCCACGAGAAGTTACTGGCAAGCTTTCTCACATACCCACATTGGCCGAGCCTGAGACTCGAACCCATGCAAATAGAGGTGAGATGGCAGTGATCGGTAACAGTAAGCGCTTTAGACCACTCGGCCACTAGGGACCTGTATGCAACAATAGATTCCGGTGCAATTTTAAATCCAAGTTTGCGGCTTCCTGTCATGATGCCTTTGAATTTCTCCACTCCAAACCCAAGACTGTATACAATTTTTAAGAGACAAAAATGTTGTCGCCAAAAATATCGCCAGATGGTACATTTTGTCACCAATAAGGAAAAAATTGTAATTTGTGACACTGGCGAAGCCCAGTGTGATCCCTGCAAAAGCCCGGATGAATGGACAGATTTTTCATTTGAATCTCTGGTATAGTAGAGATAGATGGATGGATCTATCACTAACAGATGGATCTAGCAGCTAGATGGATGGATTTATCATTAAGTTCCCTGTATGAACTATCTGGCTGGACCATTTCAATGAAAAGGTCCCCATGCTGGGATGGCTGTAATGCTGGAGTCGGCTGGAAGGCTGGTGATGTTGGGACGGCAGGACAGCCGGTAATGGTACGGCAGTATTTAGAGTCGGATCAAATTGATCTAGCATGAACCCCATGTGCCCTGACTTACAAGCCCAAAGGCCATGCTTGGATATGTGGTGGGAATTACACCCACTGGGTTGCCTAAAATTAGGGAAAACTCCCCAATGAGTCGGTATCGCCAACAATGAACCATAGGTTGTCTTCCTTGAATTATTCTGTCTTTCGTTCCCTTCAATGCTGAATGGACTACTGCTTTGAATGTGCATTTCATGAATTTAGTAAGCATTTCTCCTGAAACAACACAAAAGAAAACAAAGCATAAATTAGCATATTAGTATGTGATTCTCTAGCTAAAACAGTAGACCAGACTACCTCTGACCACGCATTACAGAAGCTGCATATGATTATCATAGTGTATATTTTGTATAAACAAGAGTAATGGCAGACTTCCATGCTCTTAAGTTGCATATATTGCATTTAAAGGAAATTCTGCTGAACCCTTTGCTTCCCATATAAAAATTTAACACTATAACCTGTGCCTCCCATATGACGTTCACGACGTCATACTCTTGTTCCCCATAAAAAAAACCCACATAAACTGCAAGGCAACGTCATCTTCAATAAAATATATTCTCGCATTGCTGGAATAACCTCAATATAACATAATCATTTCCACTGCAAGTTAGCTTTTGTTATCAACGCCGGATGACCGTAAGTTATTATTTGTCATCAATTCGTGACAAAAACAACTACCGATGCACAAGTTGCTTTGTTTTAAATACAGCAACTTGTGCTTTGAAACTTTAAACATAACTGTAAATACCAATATGTATTTAATCAGCAAACTTGGTGACATTAGTTTTGAAAATATTTAACTAAAACTTTTCACTGCCGTGTTCGCATTATATTCTTCATAATATCATTTTGAAGTCACAAGTGAACCTGACAAGAGGCAGAAACGTAATAATGGCGGACATCGCAGTATCTAGGCAGTACCTGTTCATTAAACAGGCTGTAATTGTAATTTGTTTGGCACATACATTAAGGAATATATAAAATTCCTAAGAAACATGATATAAACATTCGGTGACTAAATATTCAGATATTTAAAAAAATAACAGTCCAAAATATATTACACAATGCGATGTTGGATAAATCAAGGTGGTTATAAGGTCAAGGTTGTTTTCTTATATCACTCATTTAGCGATAATAACATAACATAGCCAAGCAAATCATATCTAACAAATAAAACAAAATATTACCAGTCAATACTAATTATTAAAACCTATAATTATCAATATATTTCTTTAAACATAATTAAAACATGTGGTCACATTAAGAAAATCCCCATTTCTAAAAATAGATGCACCACATGGCATGCGTGGCACCATTTTACTACTGGCCGTAGTGTGATTCAGTTGGAAATAGGACTATTTCATGCAAGGATGGACTTTAATGATTCATTTCATCGTTGATGAAGAACTCTTTTGTCAGCAACAATTAAAATAAGCATAAAAGTTTTGAGGTTATTATATCTATGTAGCTTGAAATTATTCGTACTTTACGTGTTACTAATATTCTAGATTTTTCAAGCGCAATTCAATCACCTTCATAAAAACATATTTCATCAAGTTATTCATTCACTTGGCTTGCTTTCCATACATGGGCTTATTAAAGGTTATTAAAAATATTTCATAGTGAGATCATGTTATTTGTCATTAGTGATGTGGTTAAGGATATGTAAATCTATCTAGTAGACCTATGTATGTGTATATAAGAGAAAAAAAAATGATCATACCTAAAGATGTTTCATTTCAGTGAAGAACTGATCTCGAATATAAATATCAACTACTTAGCACATCACTTGTTCTCAGACTTTCATTTTCAGGAACAAAACAAACAAACATGACAGTAAAAAAAAATATATCTAAAATTGTATTGGAGCACGTCACAGCTACTCCTCTACAATGAACATGCTTTGATGAAACAGGCTGTGACATTCTATGCAGCATAGATGGACATTGCAAATGACACATCCAAATATGGTTTCTTTACATCTCTTTTCTCCATGCTTGGTACAGTATTTGCAGGTGGATTTTTTCCTTTTAAGTGTCTGCAGTCTGTGTGTCTCAATATTGTACTGTGTCACTGGGGCTACAGATTTTTGATGTATGGCAACCTTCCTGCACTTGAAACTTCCTATGAGCTGCTTCACCAAATTAATTCGGAAATCTAACTGTCTGAATCGTTTTCTTCTTTCGTGACTCTCAGGATGACTCTCAACCATTGTTATAAAACCATTGATTATACATATATTTACAATGAAATGAAACATATATCGCCACCATTTCTTTGATGATCGTCCAACCAGATATTTGGCCCCGAGTTGGTCACATATGTCAACCCCTCGGTTGTACTGTTGGTAATTTGTGACTGTCCTTGGACGGGTGACCTGTCGCACTGTCCCATCTTTCTGTTTCCGGTTAGCAATATCAATGGTGGTTGGATCTGCTACAGTGGATATGACTATGACTGGTTTCTTGTCCTTCCACAGTGTGGCTGTAATGTTTCCATCCTGTCTGATTAAACGATCTCCTTGTTCCATATATGGCGGATATTTAAATTCCTCTGGGAAGCCTTTAAGGTTTTTCCTCATTGTGTCACAGGCATATATATCATGTCTCAATAAACTTCGTACCAGTCGAATGGATGTAAAAAAGTTATCAAAATATACATGATAAAATTTTCCTCTCAAAGGCATAGTAAGCTTTTGCACAACTCGATATCCAAGACCTTTCATGCTCTCATTCACTTCATCTGTATCTTCCTTCCCCTGGTAAAACTCAAATTGGTGACAGAAACCAGACAAACTATCACAAAGCATCCACACTTTCAGGCCCCACTTGATTGGCTTTGAAGGAAGGTACTGCTTGGCCTTGTGTCATCCCTTGAATGCAATCATACCTGTAAAGTGCATTATCTTCTTGACAGATCATTTAATGAAGTATTGTATGAAATTTTAATCAAAGCTTAAAACAGGATCAGTGAATGAAAAGTTATTTTTTTTGTATTTTTATCATTATGAAAAGGTTAGCAATAAATTTCAGATAATTCATGAGTCTAATGTTTATGTATGGAGATGTGATAGATTGGCGCTGTCTGGTAATGGATATCTAATGTATGTTTTTGTGTGTATATGATATGCACACATGATTGTTTTATTGGACATATAATTTAAATCATACATATGTTATGGGTTTTTTTTAATTTTAATTTTTAAAACTATCACATTAATGTAAAGATGAAATACAATAAAATATGCATGCATGTATGTATGTGTATTTTTTTATGATCTCTATATGCGAGAGTGTGTCTGCTGTGCAATTTACAGTTGGAAAGAAATAAATTATTTGTAATGAATGTAGAAATGTATGAAAACCTTCATCAGTGGTTTGATGTTGGCGAGGCTTGTATGTCTTCTCAATGTTGGCCAGAACTTCATCCAGTATTGGATGTATTTTGTGAAGTTTGTCATGGTTAGGGTGATCAGCAGGAAAATTTGTGTTGTCATCATTTGCGTGTAGGTACTGGAGGAGTTTTTCAAACCTTCTGTGTGGCATTACATTTTGGATTCCTTCATTGGATAGAAGCTTGTCATTTGACCAATAGAAACTATAGTCAGGAGCTTTGATTATCCCCATGAAGATCAACATACCAAGAAAGGCAGACATTTCAGGCACACTAGTCTCTGTCCAGTTTGCATCACTGATTTCATGATCAACATGTTGTTTAGCTGCAAATTTATTTGTTTCACTTACAATCTTTTCAAAAAGTCCAACTGGAAAATATAATTGGAAATAGTCCAGTTCTGGTGCTGTCTCCTGCAAATTATGTGATGGTCCTGACTGTTGAGTAAATGGACTTCTGTCAATATCTTGCACATCTGCAAACCAATTTGGCTGATCATCATCAGTATCACCCGAGTCTGATGACATTTCAATGTCGATATCTGACGACAGATTTTCAGATCCTTCGTCATTAAAGGCATCATTGTTTATAAAATCTGGTATTTCATCGGAACTGAATCCAGAAAAATCATTTTCACTTCCAGACAAATCACTGTAATCAACAGACGAGGACGACATCACCATGACGAAATCAGGGAATTCCCTTCGTAAATACAAAATGTCACTTCCAGTATCATCTGTTATATGATTTGACTGAAACTTTGCATATTGAAATGAATGGAAGAAATTAACACAAACATTATTAATTTTTTTTTAAATTTCATTTGCCCCGCAATTATGGCAAATTTCATGCTTTAAACATGTTAAAGCTACATTATACGTTACAATGTATGGCAGAAGACTTGCTGTAATTTGCCACGCATTCTTAGAATGTGACTTTCCACATAAAGAATATAATGACATTATTAATTTACACTATTAATGTAAACTTCATCATCATATTTGGAAAAATTACAATTATAAGTAACTGACATATGTTGAAAAGGCCATAATATTTACATCAAATTGAGGTATTACAATCGGCTGAGGACGCCATTTTGGATGCGGCGATGGAAAACCCCCCTATGTATAATTGGTTGGTTAAATTTAGATTTTTATGTTCTAATGTTAGGAAATACGTCATTAAAATCGAATGTTAGTAAAGATGATTTATTATTTTTGACCAGCGTTTGGTTACCTCCCAGCGAATCAACATTTAACTGGAAGATGTAACATATTCATAGTAGGTATGTGTAAAGCGTAGAAACACGTAGATGGGGGGCAAAGGTAAAAGTGTAGTTATGCGTAGATGGGGGGCAAAGGTAAAGGCATAGAATAGCGTACCTGGGGTGTAAAGGGTTAAACAACACCAAAAAAATTAAAAGCGGAAACTAGTAATGTATCTGAACTTGCTAAGTCACTCAAACACTGTCATAACTAACAGAGAGGTGAAAGTGTTGTATCAGACACCTATGGCCCTGTTATGAACTTGTGCACAATGCTTAGTTAATAATTAAACGACAATTCTATCAAAACAGCTTCAAATATTAATAAAATAAGCATAATTATCAAGCAGAACTTCAGAATTTTGCTAAAAAGAGCTCCGTGACAAATGGAGTAAGCAAACAAAGTCAAAGGTACGTTAACTCATAATGACCTTGTATCAAAGTCACTGATAGCATGGTGGGATGGAGACCTTAAATGACGAAGTCTCGAAAGGTGACAAAATCAGTCAAAATAGGCAGAAATGGAAAAATAATGCATACAACCTGCAGTAGATCAATAAATCTGCACAATAAATTTAAAAGGAACTTCGGATGGGCCTACAGGAACACAAAAAGGGTTGGATTGTCAGAGGATGAAATGTATCATGTGTCCTCTGTTTTTGCTGCTAAAAACTAGAGACATTTGGCATTGTCAAGGGGAGGTAATGGGCAAGAATAACTGCCCTTTGTTTATTTTAAATAGAGAGGACAGGCTGATTTTCATCTTTTATTAGGGCTGGATTCGTGAGGTAGCAGGCTAATATTCTTAATGTAATGTGATTGGGAACATTCAAAGGATAAAAGTAGGTAACTGTGACCTGCATTTACTCATGTCTCACCATATTAAGTATAGTATCATCTCTCAAAATGAATAGTACAGTATCATGTATCAAAATGAATAAGTCATCGCATTCATAACTTTAATGCAACAGTATCACAGAACTCGAGCTAAATTAAAACAGCAATGCTGACATCTACAAGAAGAATGATGTCATCAAAATTTGTACCTAACATTATGTCTTACATATACTTTGCTGACAGGAAAAAAAACCCTGGGATATGATGGAAATAGCAAGCTTTTCAGATTGCTGTTTTTGTTCCAGAAACACCATATACAAGTGCTGGTATTCCAGAAACACCATATACAAGTGCTGGTATTCCAGAAACACCATATACAAGTGCTGGTGCTCCAGAAACACCATATACAAGTGCTGGTGCTCCAGAAACACTATATACACCTCTCCCTCAATAACTTGCACATATTGGGGTCCAAAAACAGAGACTGCACTATAAGTGAGGGTGTGAGTTACCGAAAGACCTCCCAAAAATCTGCCAGACAAAAGACATCCAGAGAACCGTGGGGTTGGGTAGGGGTGAACTGGGCTGTTTAATGACTGAATCCTTGTTTTATAATCATGTTGAGAATAATTGTTAATAAAGTGCTTTTTCTGATGAAGGTGTTCGTTATTCTGTATAAATCGCATTTGTTTTCAAAATGTCCAACATCTGAAAGATTGATAATATAATTCCAACTGGTTTGAACAACCAACACGGTACACGAAAACATTAGTGTATTATGTCACGTCTTTTTGTTTTTGTTGATTAGTCTGGTTCCTGGAGTGGTGTATTATAGTTTTTGCAAAACAAGGAGTCTACGAAGCAGGGAACCAGACTAACTGTTGATACACTACCAAACAAGATTCCTTTTTATTTAAAAAAAAAAAGCATGATTTTGTGAGACAATCATCTACATCAAAACTCAATTTTTGAATTGTTCAGTTAGTAAAATATTGATGCTGTGATTTCATTGCAAGTAACAGTGAAACTTCTTATCATCCTTGAGAATATCTCTACATGCGAATTCTGGAATTCTCTGAAACTCATTTTCCCCACAATGGTCTGTATCCGTGAAACAAAGATCTTTATTTTACGAAGTACTCATTTTGCGTTATAAGTGGGTTCGCAAGTTATCAGGATGCGAGTTATCGAGGGAGCAGTGTACAAGTGTTGGTGCTCTAAAAACACCATATACAAGTGTTGCTGTTCCAGAAACACCATATACAAGTGTTGGTGCTCTAGAAAGGCCATTTTCTGGTGTATATCATCATTATTATGATGTGTGTATGTAACTGATTTAGAATTTTAACATAGCTTTAACAATTTTAATAATGTTGCTATGATATTGGCAGTGTGACAGTTTATAGTGATGTCTAGCACTGGGGCATCATGCTGCAGACGTGTAGCATCATGTCCCACCCAGTCACATCATCCTGACACCAAAGCAACCAGTCCTAATACTAAACTCTTAATGCTGAGCACCAAGCGACGTAGCTGCTAATACCATCTTTATAAGTCTTTGTTATGACTTAGCCAGGATTCGAATCCATAACCTCCTGCATTTGAGGTGGATGCTCTAACCACTTAGGACAATGAAGCAGTCACATTATTATGATTACTATTATTAATGAAAGCAACAATACAGTACAGCTCAGGCAAATTTTTGTTTTTCCACACAAGACAGTGGGGATGGAAAGTGGAGAATTGCCTCATACATCACACATCCTCACAGAACCATGTCTCTGAGTTGCAGTGGAGAGAATAATGTGTGGCCATTAGCATGCTGTAATCAAGGGCAAATACTGCAAAATAAAAGTGTAATCAAAACATCTCTCACAATCAACCTATGACCATAAATTTCTTTGTAACAACAGATGACGGTCTTCTTTACCTGATAATTCATCAACAATAAATATTTAAGTTCTTTCAAGTATGCTAGTCCAAAGGAAATATCTTTTTCATTAAAATAATCTGAATTTTAAATGCATTTTTTATTGATAAGATGTGATATATTTATGAATCAAAGTTGCCCAGTTATAGTACACACTATGCCCCATTGTAGGCAGGAGCATCTTCCTTCAATGTGTGCTGGATAAATGATTTTTAAAAGCCGCACTATATAATGTAAATAAGTGGATAAAACCAGGTCAAGGTCATGGATGTATGTTGCAGATGCCTGTTCTACTGCATCTGAACTGAAGCTGGCTTCAGTCTGCATATTACACAACCATGTGAACATGCACTATGGTTGTCAGTATGCACTGCCATTACTGCTCAAATATCTAAGTACATACGTACTAACATAAATGTGATACAATTCTGGAAATTGGCATGTTCAGTTCCTTATTTTAAAAAGTAGTACATCACTGGGGAACTGAATTGTGCATGAAAGCTGTGCTTCATGTCAAGTCAGCACACAAGCTGGTTTCTATTTTTTTAAAATAAATTTAAACTGTACAATCTTTATAAATATCAGTGACCCACTTTCCTCTCAGTGATCCACTTTAATGTCAGTGGCCCACTTTCCTCTCAGTGACCCACTTTAATGTCAGTGATCCACTTTCCTCTCAGTGACCCATTTCAATGTGACTGATCCACTTTCCTCTCACTGACCCACTTTAATGTGACTGATCCACTTTCCTCTCAGTGACCCACTTTCCTCTGATCCTGATGTAAAATTGCTAAGATAACTATCTGAACTGAATTAAGAATCAATATCAATCTTTAACATCCATGATAAAGGTAAACAGAATGCATGCAATAGAAAGCAGACCAGACTTTCCTAAATACACCTGTACTGAATCCTTCTGACTTTCAAAACAAATTTTATCAAAGATTAATTGACAAAGATGATTCTTTATTTGGTATCCAAATCTAAATCAAAGAGGTTTCAGTCTTTCCACTGGGTGTTTTTCATGCACTGACTGTTCAACTCCCAATCAATCTTAAGTTTCCCAACCCCTCCAAGTACAACATGAGCTGTGCAATAGCAGTGATGAGCTGCCAGGTATTTATCCCTCCACAGTGATGCTTTGACACAGTGTGAGCATGTATGGGGGATTAACTGTCCAAAATGTGATGGGTGGAGAAATAAAAAGTCATGTGAGCTGTACTCTGCATTGCTTTGTTATCATGATCAAAATTCACAAATACTCTCTGATGGTCTTTCACTTCTCTGTTCTGCCTTGAGGGAGAAATGACTTCAACCTATTTTGAGAGCCTGGGATCTCTATTATCATTTCTGAACTTAAACATAGCTTCCAAACTAAAATTATGCTGATATAATCCAGGCCTATCCAAATATTAGTTGTACCTGACACCAGAACTTATCATATGGCTGTTGTAAAAGCCAATGTAGGTCATCTTCTATGAATTTTAGTCGCTCTGACCATTCCTCAACTTGCCCTCGGTCACTAGAATCTGCTGGTGTTGCTTGGTAACTAACAAACTGAATCTTCTCAACCCATCGGGGATGCTGTAAAAAAATAAATTTGCAGTTTTATGACTGACTTTAAACTGAAAATTCTCATCTCAATTGTTATCATGCAATGAAAACTGTTCACTGTAATAACAAAGAGGCAGGTCTGATCAAACATATTTCTAATAATTGATTATCAATGACTGTTTTCAGGAAAAGTATTAAACACACAGCATGTTTCAACTGCCTAAACAGTCTCAAGTTCTTTGATATACCAGGCTCGAAAATGTCCCAAAATGTTTTACTTGCCTAGAACATAAACTTTCATAAAACTGCATAATTTTGTTCATCAAAATCCTTTATATTTCATACAAAATTTTATATACAAAAATTTTGTAACCCATCAAACTTTTCATCATATGTCAAGTTTCTAAATACTGTATTTTTCAAACCCTGATCTTGTCTAACCTTTATGACTTAACCTTTGGTGGCTGGAAAGAATATGTTTCTGATATATTTGAAGCTTTTGAATTAATTTCAGAACTAATGTGTAAAAAGATGAGTTCTGAGTCTCTCTTTTTTTTAAATAAGCCCTTATCAAATGTATAAACACATAACATGGATCATCTTTGTACATGTTTTATTTCAAATGTTCTGCTGACAACTTTGAAAACAATATTTCAACCAACGACTGATTTAAACAACTTGCAAACTGTCTGACCAGTAGGTCAGTACTACAGAAATACTACAGGCCCAAAACAATGGAGCTCCTTAACTTGTGGCAATCACTTAATATTATGTGGATAACATGTTACTCTAAACAATCATCATCACTCTTGACTGGTTTAGCCAGTCTTATGCTGACCACTCTTTTAGCTATTTGTATTGGTGAGCTATTCAAATCATGCAAATCATGATGACAAAGAGAAAGCAAAACAAGAAATGTTTTTTTTCCTTATTCAACAGTGTGAATGACAGTCTCTGTTTTGAGATAAGTTTCATTACAAAATCAGTTTGACATAATCACAAAAGAGCACACTCCATCCAACTGATGTGTTATACCCCAACAGATGGTGACATTCTCACATGGATCAAGAGCTATGGCATAAAAACCTGGTCAAATTTGGGTTCCTGCCCATTTTATTCCGATTTATGCTGCGCAAAGGGACAAGACAACCCTTGCATCTTATCATTCTTCAAAACTGATGGAATTAATAAGGAATTAAAACTAATCCATTCACAACCCCACATGAAATGACAAGCTTATGAAAACAGCTGGCATCATTTGTTGTAAGCTTGTCGTCTGTGTTTTAAAGACAAAAAACACAAGTACAATCTACCTACCTATTCCAACTCCCAAATGTTCTTGCTTATAAGAAGAGTCCAAATGAAAACTGCACAGACCTAGATCTGCTGTTGCATATGCCAGCAGATCCAGGTCAGTGCAGTTCGTTAGAAGTAATTAGTAGGAGTAATCAGTAGAACAAACAACATAGACCCAGATCTGCAGGCACATTATGAAACAGCAGATCAGGATTTATGTTGTTTGTAGTTGGACTCAACTTATAAGCGAGCATACTGGTATGGTACTGTGCCAGGGTGAAAGTAGCTGTCCTTTGACACTATGATCAAAGTCCCTGGTGAGAATTCTCAGGTCCATGACAAGAAGCCTATCTTGGAGATGTATCCACACAATGCATCCAGTTGCATTGGAGGTTTTTGTTCCCACAGGAAGCGCTATCTTGTCAATGATGTAACACCTCTGTAACATACAATAACAAAAGTGTTGTAAATGTGAGCACAAGTGAACGCCCTGTAATGATAAGCCCATTTTTGTCAAATTCTGATTGCAAGTTTTTCTGTTGCTAAAGAGTTCTTTTTCAAATTTGTGGCAACATCTTGTCAAAGGGAACTTAATTGTTGGTAGTGATGAGGAAATTGCTCTTACAAAGGCCCTTGCATTATATTTCCAGGTGCACAAAATACCTTAAAGACAATGTGAGGTAAAAAGGTGGGATGCAATGTCAAGGACAGGGAAAAAATTGTCAGTGTAAGTTTTGGCCACGAAGGTGTAGTCCAAAGCTCAGAACCATCAACATATGATTTCAGAGCTGATGATTTTATATACCAATACATATTTTTAGAAATATGCCATCTTCCATATATATTTCGAGCACAGGATGAAATTTTAAATAGGAATTATGTTGCGGTTCCTTTCCAGAACAAACTTGTTCTTGACCTGTGGATCAATAACAAATGCCAAGTCAATCAACAATCAGCTGAAAAGTGTGATCGACTGGAAACCTCACAAGCTTCCAGATTTAATAGAAAAAATAATGGAGGTGACTAGAGTTCAAAATAATTGATTTTAGACAGTTTTTAAAAAGGACATTATAGGTTGTGTGACCATATGACAAAATAAAAAGTCACAACAGAAGTTTGGAAGATACAAATGCAAGACAAAAACAAAAGAATTTTAGTTTTTTCATTCATGTTTCAAAGTACGAATAAGGTTTTAACCCTTTAGCTATGGCTGCCGCATCTAAGCATCACCTGTAAATAGCTCCTGAACCCCACTGACGCATATATGCAGTGTCGATAAGCCTCGTTTACTACCCCAGTGTCGCTTCTGTGCATAAAGTTCTGCAGTACTCGAAACCCCAGTGTCACATCTATGCGGACATGACCACTATGTTAACTAAACTTTGATTGGTTGAAAGTACAGAAGTTTACATATTTTTGATTATCATAACCAATGAGAGGACTGTTTACTCAACATTTTGATACAAGTTTGAAAGCTGAGAGGTTAAATTTAGACACACTTAAAAAAAAACATGTCCTATGTCTTACATTGTACGACTAGACCTCACCGTGTTCGAGATCAATAATTTTGATTGTTGGTTCAACAATCGAGCTTGGACCACTAAGCAAAGAGAAAGAATTTTTTCTCAAGTTTTTTCCTGAATGTCTGGTGGAAAAGCTTGTGAAAAAAACAAACGTTTATGCCAACAAAATGGGGGACCAAAAGCAAGACCTGAAATGGTATGAAACCAGCATCATGGAGATGTGGGCATATCTTGGAATATACAAGATGTGTATAAGGGAATGGAGGAGACATGAAGTTTTCATAGGATGCAAACAATGCCAAGTACATTTATGTGTGGATAATGACTGTTTTGAGAGGTACCACTCTCAACTTTGTAAATAGAGTGTGGATTTCATTCATGTTTTTCTATGTACATATGTAAATATTGGACTTATTTTGTGGGATTCAAAACAGTTTACATGACTGGGATTTCTTGTATGATGGGATGTAGGGGTATATAAAGTGGAAATATATGAATAACAGTCACTATACAAGGTAAGCTGTTTTTTTATTTCACTGAAATCCAACAAAAACTAATGAAATAATGAATATAAATGTAACCATGTTTTTATTGTCAGTTTCTGTAGTCAGCCATGGTGATGCTCTAGTATACAGCCTAGCAACCAGCCTCAGTAGTCTCAGTAACTGATATTATAGCACTCAACCAGCCTCAGTAGTCTCAGTAACTGATATGATAGCACTCCACCAGCCTCAGTAGTCTCAAGAACTGATATGATAGCACTCAACCAGCCTCAGTAGTCTCAGTAACTGATATGATAGCACTCAACCAGCCTCAGTAGTCTCAGTAACTGATATGATAGCACTCAACCAGCCTCAGTAGTCTCAGTAACTGATATGATAGCACTCAACCAGCCTCAGAAGTCTCAGTAACTACACAACAGCTGCAGTCGCTAAAAGGTTAAAACAATCAAAGCATCCACCCAACCATTTTTACTCCAATACTGAATAAAACAACTGCCAAACCACAAGAACCCCTCTTCCCAAAAAGTCAAAAGAACTAGAAAATAATTACTCCGCTTTAACTACATTTCTTGTTTCATTAACCATGTCAGGTATTTTTTCTGGTTTCCAATTGATCGATATATGTATTGATAAAGCCCATTCCATTTAAATTACATGTATTTTTATGATTCTTCTAAATCAGCTTCACAATCAAAATGTATGTACATACAAGATATTTGCATTTGTTATCGTTTGCATATTTGAACACATATTCTGGTATCTTGTAGTCATCTTACAAGACCCCGTACTTGCAAGTGGGCAAGTCCAAATAATTGATACCGAGATGGAGAAAGGGGACATAATCTGTTCATAATGCTTTGTTTTCCAAGTTTTATACCCTGCAGTCTTGTCCCAGTACATATATCAACACCTTTATTTAGTGTTTATATTTACCACATTCTTCTATTACAAACTGGCGCCAGTTTCTTTCATGTATTGTATTTCATTTCCATCTTATATTCAATTTCATGGTCTGTCTCACATTTTCTCATGCACACATGATAATGTCAATAGTTACTATTGAAAGGAATTTTTGACAAATAAGGAATAAATATTTATATTGTAACTTATTGGTTACATTTTAATCATAATATCTGTGATTATTTGACATTCTAGTCATGACCTAGCTTCCAGTAGTTAGTGAGCTTGCCAACTCAAATCAGTCAGCTTGTCAAAACTGTTTTGATGTGTCTTGACAGTTTTAAGAAGACTACATGTATGTGTTAAATGTTAACAATGTAACTCATAAGATTTCTTTGACAGGTGTGTTTGGAAATAAAAGGCATTTGTCTCTAATAATTAAGAACCAGGATTATTTTGATCAAAGCATGACTGATTTACCTAAAATGTAGCACTTGCCAGCAGTGTTTATGACCTGTTTTTACAAGACAATTACAGAAGAAATACACTGATTTTGAGGTGACCAAGAGATAATTGTTAAGTTAATGTATAAAAAAAGTATTCACAAATCCTTCAGTTGTGAGTATCAATCAATAATTACAGTCTAATTTTCATTTATTGTTGATGTAGCTGATGATACAAATCTGCTATCTTATCTACACACAAAATGCAATTTCCTTAAAATATACCATATTTTGTTTTATCTTTTTGTTTCTTATATTAGTACATTATGTTTGGAACAAGCTCAAGTTTCCCAAGGGCAAGTTGAATTTTCCAGTCAGCTTGCCCTGGGTAAGGTGACTTTTATAAAATGTTAAAATCCGTGATCGTCACCATACATCCAACCACTGAAGACTTTGATGGTTGGATGTATGTAAGGCTGCAATGATTACCAAAATGTCCAAACATGTACATGGTTTACAATTTATTCAGCATGATTAGAAATTCAACTTTCCACCCTACCGACTCACTAAACATTTCGAACAGCTCACAGCTATTACAATGTGGATGCTGTATCTCGCTCAACATGTGATTGTTTCATTTGCTGTGTGTTCTTCATCCAATATTAGGACAGGTTCAGTTGGTGTGTGTGTATGATTTGGATTTTTAAAGTAGCTTTAACAATTTTTCAGTCATATCGCTACAATGTCTGCAGTGTGACAGTTTATAGTGATGTTTAGCACTAGGGCATCATGCTGCAGACATGTAGTATCATGTCCCACCCAGTCACATTATCCTGATACCCGGCTGATCAGTCCTAACACTAACCTCTTAATGCTGAGCACCAAGTGAGGCAGCTGCTAATGTACCATTTTTATAAGTCTTTGGTATGACTCGGCCACAGTTCAAATCGGTGACCTCCCGCATCTGAGGTGGATGCTCTAACCACTAGGCAACCAAAGTGGCCTGGTTCAGTTTGTAAAATGTCTTTGTTGAATATAAGACAATTTTGTTAAACATCCATAGTATCATCATGATTTAATTTCCTACTGTTACATATATGTACATGACAAAAGCAAAACCGATATTTGATATGGAGTTGGATGTATTGCCTAGACATGAATATGGGATGTACAATGACCAAGAACATGGCTTAAAAAAAAAATGAAAGTGTCTCTTTCTTTATTTTTCTGAAACAATTGTTACTAATCATGGGGTCTGTTAAACATGCTAGTATAAAGGTAAATACAGTCCTTTAAAAAACTTTTTTAACATCACTGTCAGTAATTAACCACAGGGGCTCGTATCACTGCTTACAATTTAACTATTAGTCATACATATAGTATAAAATAATAATAGTATTATTTTACACACTGTGTGAGTGACAACTAAATTGTCAGCAATGATACGAGCCCCCATGTAATTAACTTGATGTATAATGTTGTGTAATGTGCGCTATTGCTAATTCTCATTTAACTTATCTTTTTGTAAAGATGCCATTGTCGATGAAAATATATAATTTAATTGGAAGAGGTTGTTATGTATCAATGACAGTCACACGCATGTTCGTTAACCGATTTTGTAAGCGTTTATAGGCAGTAAACGAAATTAAGCCGTTTACACGTGTAATCTTTGCAGCCCTAGATGTATGGTGACAAAATCGGATATTTCAGTTTGAACATTATTATATAAAATACAGTCCATCAATTAACAATCTTCCCTTAAAGCACTTATCTTAAAACATTGATAGATACGAGGCAGAGCACAGGGGATCGTATCGTTGCTTACGATTTAATTGTCAGTCATACGTATAGTATGTATTATTTTATACTAATGTATCAATGACAGTTAAATTGTAAGCAACAATCCGAACCCCTGTGAGGCAGAGGAATTATATCCTCGAAAATTCGTTACGCAACAAAATTAGATTCTATGAAGTCCATATACAACCAATTACCAAGGCTGGAAATGTTTCTTGTTTGCCTCCTGGTTTAGCTTCAATGGTAATTTTCAGTTTGTCAAGTGGCAAGTACTCGCTCATCGTTCAAACAAATTAATGAAATGTTGCACAATATGGAACACCGAAAATCCACTATCTCGTTCGTCGATGAGACTGCCGAGGATAATATAATGGGTATTCCGAATACAACATTTGGTTTAAGTAGTGTAATAATGGGGCTTTGCGACTGAGTGACAAATTCGGTTAGATTCACCATTAATTGTCCGGGTTGTCCATACGCGTACATCCTAGATCGTAACACGCACGAGCCCGATTCTACTATCTGACTTATTCGAGTAGGTGACTGACTCTGTTTTATCCTTTTAGACCGTTTCTTTGATAGCGAAAAAAAATCCTTCTAGCCTGATATTCTTGTTTAAAAACTAAATATATATATAACGAAGAACATGTTGAAATTTATTCCCAAGATTTTCCCAGATTCAGTATGAGAAATTCTATCATGAGGAATTTAGATTCTTTTAAGGCAAGATGAAGGATAAGACCTAAGTAAACCAAATGTTTTCGCCTACCGGATACGTCAAAGCTGTTGCAGCCCGTATGTAAACATTATCAAGTTAACGTCGGCGTGGTTTAAAACAACAATTCTATATACGCTCTAATGAGCTTATTACCGACATTACATAAGACAAATGAATAATTACAACAAGCATGATTCGAAAGACATACAAACACAAAATAAGACATGCATACAATTGGACAAAACACAAGGTGAATGAAACATGAGCAAACAAAAGCATTTTTAAAGGCAGTGATTTAAAGTTAATTTAGTATGGATAAATTAAAAGTACAATTTAGGATTATTAAAAAGTATTGGCAAAAACTGAAACTAAAATTACAACGCAGGCGCTCTAAATTGGAAATAAGAAAAACATGCTGACTGCAGCTTCCACCTTCAAAAGAAAGGAACTAACAGAAGGGCACTAGATATTACATAAGACAGGGGAAGATAAATAAAAGCATCGTGGCGGGGGTGGGTGAGTATATTTTATATACATATTACATTTACAGATTTGATTGCTTTCTAATGTGATTTGATATCTCATTCCATTGAATTGCAGATGCATATATAAAAGATTTTTTTAGCCTAATGATGAGGTTTAAAGTTTTGGGACATCAAAAATATTTGAAAATATCTAACATTATATTATTATGATAAAACGTATTAAATCACCCAAACATTTGGGAGAACGGTTATTCGGAAATTTGAAAGTTTCTAGAACAATAACTCGAATTCTGAGCACCTTTTGGTTTGACTTTCTGCCATAAGTAAGAGTTTTTGTTTGTTTCTTGTGAAGGCATCATACACAAACCTTAGAGCACGCGCTAGCATTTATTTCAAGCTTAGTTGTGTTCATGTCACAGCAGATATGACTGTACGTGCACCAACATCAAAACATCGATACAGGTCTGCAGATTTCACAGAAAGACGTCACTACGCTGGACCCGAATTATTATTTTTCTTTTGAACACTTGGATCTATTCAAGCAGTTCATGGTCAACATACACTTTAATGCACGTAAAAATTCGCCTGGTATTAATTTCAGATGCATTGTTTCATCCTTTCCCGATATTTGAGGGCACATGTGGCTAATG
This sequence comes from Megalonaias nervosa, assembly GCA_016617855.1. Taxonomy (NCBI): domain Eukaryota; kingdom Metazoa; phylum Mollusca; class Bivalvia; order Unionida; family Unionidae; genus Megalonaias; species Megalonaias nervosa. The sequence continues at coordinate 2,080 of JAECUM010009552.1, read as the reverse complement.
AAAGTCACTGACGCGCCTGTGGAAAAGCTAATTCCATGGAACTGAGCAACAGGGTTGTTGTTGGTGTCGATCCAAACGACCATGTGATCTTGCAAGATCAAACCCGAAAACTGCAAACGTCCAATATGGACATTAATGATGTTCTGAAGCCGCGAGAAGCCATCAGAAAAAAACAACAAAAACGAGGAAACCAAAGACGCCAGCGTGTCGGTCGAATGCATCGGAAATTTCAACGATATTGTCGATGCTGCGACGAAAGACTACTTGGATGTAAAGATCTCCTCACCAATACGCGTAATAACTTCATGAAGCCAAGTTAAAGGAACATTAAATCTCGAAGAGGGGGAAAAACTCATGGCATACTAAATGGTCTACTTCATTTCCATCTTGTTGTAATTGTATTTGACAGATATAAGCCTCATATCTTAAAGGTGCGACTGTTCGGATGATACTTGTTTATCTTAACTGGAAATAAAATTGGGTGGTGTAGCATGTCATTGTTCATAAATGATCACTGACATCTTAGCTTTTTGTCGCCAATACCACTTATCGACCTAGTGGGCAATGCTTACTATTTTTTTCACATATACAATATCAATAGCATTGCTCGACAGAGACGAAATTCAGTTCGAAGGACTCAACCTCATTCCGGACGGGTGCTTAACCGTCTTTGGCCTTTGTGTTTAAGTTTTAGCATTACATGTACTCGATGGATGCTGAAGAGCCACACGATAACGATGTTGCGGGATTTATTGTTGAAGAGTTGGATTCGTAAATAGCGTATGACAATAGCGATAGCGATTTTGTGCCGCTTGTTGACCAATATCTGCGTGAGAACAGCGTTACCAGACCACCATAAACGTTCAAATATAATCTTACCGGGGGTCTAAGAGAAATCGACCGTTGGAACAGTCCCACCCCAACGTGTAGTCAGCTTGGAATCATTACATTAGCACACAAAAACGCCCGGTCACAGACTATACCACCTGACGTGAAAACACCCAGTGATTGTTTCTACAAGGATGAAGTAGAATTCACCGACAAATCCAACGCGATTAAATTCCCCGTCAATTATATCGAACCAAATACACCGACTTGGCCAGGACAAGAAAGATCTCCACTGATAAGGCGCACTTGTCCGTGTTACAGTTCTTGGGTGAGAATGAGAAACATCGTTGACTATACAAATCAAGGGTGTAATCAATGTGGTTTTATGTGAACATGATGCCAAGCCCCCGAAAAGCAGAATCACTGGAGACATAACAATACCCGGGAAGATATTTTCCATGATTGAAATGGTAGTTGTAGCAGTGAAGAAAGGTGCTTCGTTGCAAATGCGTGCGTGTGTGTTGCAGCCGAACAAGGCCTACCTGTCGGGGATTTAATCTCCATGATAGCATTGTTAAAGAAGAACTATGATGGACCCACAAGCTACCGACGTGAGAAAAAAAAAAAAAAATAACTGAGTTCGAGAGGGTGCTGGTCGAGATGGAAAACCACCTGCAACTCGTAGCACAAATACAGAACCAGGAGAGAGGAGAGAAACAGGAGAGAGAAGAATACCACAGATGAGTAGAATACAAGGACAGGTGGAAATCGATCTCACACTGCTAATCAAGTGATGCAATAGGCTATTAAAGGGTCGAACGGAAGGAGTGTAATTGGGAATTTGAAGCATTCGATTACTGAATTGTTATTAAACTGTTGTTCATTGAATTCCAACCTTTTTGTATATTTAACCATTTAACCGTCGGCATTGCTGACTGGGGGCTCGGAGCTTTACATCTATCTTTCACTAAATTTAACTTCCAATAAAATCGAGCCTGGGTGGGACTTCTATAATAGTGTAATTAAAATACTGGGAGCACCCAACTCCAACCATAATAAAAACCCCACAATAACATCTCATTTATCTGGGTTTGTGAGACAGCTTGCCAGTAGCATCCCGTAGGTCGATAGTTCTTCCCAGAGTCTTCCCAGGTTCTTCCTCCTCCAAATGTACTGGCCAGGATGTATGTCTCATAAAGAAAGATTTAAAAACCGAACAGACTTGGCATCTTCTTTTCATGTTCACAATATT